>JAGWEN010000178.1:0-52212 GCA_018703685.1 Orius laevigatus | reverse complement strand
CCTCTAAACAGCACGTAGTTTCCGAAAGAATGAGAACGCGCTTTTCAAAAAAAAGTTTCCGACCATTTTAGTGCCCAAAAACGAGGGAAAACTAATTTGGGGGTGATAGTTTCTGCGATCTCTTGAATGAGACACAAACAATTCTGATGGGAGAATCCCCTTAAGACGGTTTTATTTCGTTTCTTGGACCATTCGGTTTTATTGCGGAGATTAGATTTGCTGCAATTTTAAAATTTTTGCGGAAGTTAACAATGTACGTTTTCAAAAAATTATTACACGTTTCTAATCCTAGAATCTGGATGACATAACCAATAGTGTGAGTACTCAAGCTATTGGGTCATGTTATTCTTCTATAATCTATTCTTCTGAAATTCTATAATCCGAGCACCCTCCCAGCTATGGAGCGACCCTTGCAACAATCGCCTATCAAAAGAGCTTTCTAACGGTACAAGTGTCAACAAATTAAATCGATCGAAAATCGTGAAAAGTTATGGGCGTTTATAGGTTCAATCCTTAAAACTAATCCCTGAACACTATTCACTCGAGTGCATAAACAAATCGAAAAAAGAAGATAAATAATTTAAGTATGTGAGAATGAACTGTGAAGCTGTGAAGAGACACGCGACTCGGATTGTGGGTGTAAAAAGACAGGGTGGGAAAGGGAGGTGGGTGAGGGGTGGGTGAGGGGGGTGTCGAATGGGGAAAAAGTAAGGCAAACAGTATTGATTCATCGCGAGGAGCAACAGTATTCAGAGAACAATGGTGGCATGTGTGGGGGAATTGTGTTCCGGGTGGGTAATTTGAAACCGATCGTCAGTGGGGACGAGGGGGGTCCCCTAACTAGCTTACTCTCTCGCAAATTGTTGCCCAAAGGGTCTCCGGAGCTTAAATCGAATGCAGGAGAGACGGATGATACAAAGGGATTTCTCCAAGACTATCTTTAGATTTAGGAACCCAAAGTCTTGCCTGTCTATTTATACGATGTTACTTTTTCATTCAAGTTCCTATACGTCATCAGAATGCACTCAGACTTTCTACCATCTCTTTATTTTATTATAATTGAAATCTGGCCTCCTTTCTCAGTCGAATTCATAGGCATACAGACATTTCCCTAGTTTTTAGCTATATTTCCATTTTCGGACATGCACTTTCAACCATTTTGCCCATTTTTTCGGCCATTAATGAAACCGTATTTTTCTTGGTTTTTAGGTTTTTGAGATAATTTTTCTGTTTTTAAACCTTAATTATGAGGTTTTTTGATGAAATATTGTCTCTTAAAACGTTGATTTTAAGACTTTTTGACGAAAAATGGGTTCTTAAAACGTTTAATTTTGATGTTTATGAAGAAAAATGTTTCTTGATGAAACCTTGATGTTTAGGTTTTTTTGATGAAAAGTTTTCCTTTATAAATGTTGATTTTGAGGATTTTGATGAAAATTTGGTTCGTTAGAATGTTGTTTCTTAGGTTTTTTGACGAAAATTGGTCTTTCAATGTTGATTTTTGTTGTTTTTTGACGAAAAGTGGCTTTTAATACGTTGATTTGAGGGTTTTTTTGACGGGCAATTGCTCTGTAGGTGTTGATTTTTTTGAGGTTTTTGTCGAAATTTGTTCTCTTAAAATTTTATTTTGATGAATTTAGCTTAACATGTAATAGACGATAAAAATGTCTCTAAAACCTCGATTTTGAGGTTTTTCTGCCGAACAATTTTAGTTTAAAAGGTTGATTTGATGTTTTTTTGATTAAAATGGCCATTAAAATGTTTGCTTAGGTTTTGACGAAAAATAGCCTTAAATGATGATTTTGACGAACAAATAGGCTCTAAATTACGTTCATTTTGAGGTTATGAGACAACTATCTCGTAAAACCTTGGTTTATTTTGAGGTTTTTTGACGAAAATTTTGCTTTTTCTGTGTTGATTTTTAGGTTTTTTAAGAAAATTTGTCTCTTTAAAACTGGATTTTTGATGAAAAATTGGCTTAGAATGTTGATTTTAAGGTTTTTTACGAAAAATGGCTCTTAATACGTTAATACGTAAATAAAAATTAGTCTCTTAAAAAATTGATTTTTGATGAAAATGTTTACTTTGAGGTTTTTGACTAAAGATGGCTCTTAAAACGTCGATTTTAATGTACATAGTATAATGTTTTTTTTTTTTTTTTTTTTTTATACTATTATCTATTAAACCCTAGAATTTTGGATATTTTTTAAAGAAAAATTTAGCGTTTTAAATGTTGATTTTTAGTTTTTTGACGAAAATTTGGGCGTAAATCCTTGATTTTGAGGTTTTTGATGAAACATTGGCCCATAAAATGTTTTATTTTAAGGTTTTGGAAGAAAAAAATGTTGATTTTGTTGTTTATGACGAAAATAGGCTCTTAATACGTTCAAATTATCTCGTAAAACGTTGGTTAATTTTGAGGTTTTTTTGACGAATTTTTGTCTCTTTTAAATATCGATTTTTGATGAAAAATTGGGCTTAAAATGTTGATTATTAGAATTTAAGGTTATTGCAAAAAAATAGCCTTAAATTTTGTTTTCAACGCGTAGTCTAGAAATTCTCTATTTCGAGAGTAAAAAGAACAGGAGTGCGAAAATGGAAACAATGACGGCGAAACGACATCTGCTCGATAATTCATAGAAACAAAGATGTGCCCATCACTATACGATCGTCAGTGCCCATATCTGAAGCGTTCCGATCGATCATGATATAAATGGCGGGGAGGTCAGAACACTCGGTCTTGAGTGAAGAAAGAAATCCCTCTGAGGTGTTCGAACAGCAAACAATCGCCCCATTCGAGATGCGCTTTATCGACCGGACTTAAGCCACTCAGGTCACCCTCTCTCACAACCCTCGGCATCCTCGTGAGAGAGAACGGTAGCACTTAAAGCCTCTGTAACACTCCCATTTGACATCACCGACCAATCCTCTACAGGATTCACTTCATTAAGCAGACACCCGGGACCCAGGGCTCATTTACATAGGACCCAAAAACCCCCGAGCCTCAACCTTGTTAAACTCCACCCCTCCCCACCTTCTCACAAAAGGAACGTTATTACATTTCTATTTGCATCTAACCGCTCAGAGGGTTCCGACCCCACATTCGACGTTTAGTAAGTCATCAAACATTTGTCATTTATCCCCCAACCCCATTTTTCATCCAATTCAAATATCATTCCCGACTAATCATTTCAAAACCAAATTAACACTATTTCCATAAATGGAAACTTTCCCGTTTTTTAATACATTTCTAAGGAAAGAACGAGTCATCGTTGTAATTTTGTGAAATTAATTTTTTTCTCGGGTTATTCACGGCTCATTTTGGGTACGTGGATTGATGATTGTCTCGATGGAAAAACTGGGGGTGATTTTTCAAGAGGGGTGCTATATGGGCATTAAGACATTAGTGGAGTTCATTTTTTTCACGTTCCCACATCTGCTTTTTGATTAGCTACTTATATGACATCAATCGATCATAAAAATGAAAAATGCAGCTAATAGCTCGAGGCATGGACAGGACAGAAGCATTAGATATGCCTGACCAACATAGGTAATATAAAAAAAAAAACAAAAAAAAAACATCAAAATCAAGGACAATTTTTCGTCAAAATCAACATTTTAAGTGGCAATTTTTCGACATAAACCTCAAAATCAACATTTACTATTGACATTTCAAAAGCAAAGTTTTTTGTGTTTTCTCTCTCAAAAACCTCAAAATCAAAGTTTTATGATCCAAATTTTTGTGATAAACCTCAAAATCAACATTTAAAAAAAAAAATACAAAATTGAGGTTTTAAGTGACAACTTTTCGTCATAAACCTCAAAATCAACATTTTAAGAACTTTAAATTATTTTATCAAAAACCTCAAAATCAGATCCAAATTTTCATCTCAAAATTTTCCTCAAAAACCTCAAAATCAAGGTTTTAACTTTTTAAGACCCAGATTTTTGTCAAAAACCTCAAAATTAACATTTTGAGGCTATTTTCCGTCAATATCCTTAAAATTTACATTTCAAGACCAAATTTTTTTTTCATAAACCTCAAAATCAATATTTTAAGATCCAAATTTTTATTTAAAAAACCTCAAAATCAACAGCTATAAAGCCAAATTTTCGTCAAAAACTTGAAAATTAAGGTTTTAAGAGACAATTTTTCGTCAAAAACCTCAAAGTTAACATTCAAAACTTTTTTTTTGGGAGGGGAAGGGTGGTTTGCCTCCTCCGGGCGAATTCCTGGATCCGCCACTGCTTATTAAGTCTCTCATATCAGGAGTAGTTAACAAGTTCCACACTAGAGCGTGATAAAAATCCGCACCTGACTTCATTATAACAGTTCACTTAGTTTAAAATGACGTAAACAAACTTAAACACCAAGAAATGGCGTGAAATTCTACCCGGACTCTCGTAAACCGGGCAGACCTGGTGGATCTCCCAGTCTCGTATCCGTGCCCTGGTAGACCGAAAACTGAAACTCTCTATTGAGCATGCACGTTGGAGGGCTCAAACCCTAGGTCAGACAAATTACCGGCCATAAATCTTCCTATCACCTTATTGTATAGCCCTGTAATTAATATAGGAGGGAGGGGCGTTTCGATTGAATTTCTCGTATAGACCCACAAGATATTTCATCGCGGAACTGTGGAAGTCACTTGATTTGAAACTTTTTCGCTTCATTCGATCGATTCGAGTGCAATAATTTCACCGATGATGAATAGCCCTGGAAAAGCAAAAGCGGTATTATGTGAGAAAAATAACCGTTGGACCTCCTCAACCTCATTATGCAGTCCGTACAAACTTCTCCTGTTTAATTAAGGGGCATTAATCGTTATAATATCGTAATTATGAGATATTTACATGATTTATTACACGTATAGAGGATAATTATAAAGACGGTTTTTCTCGGCTTTTGTATCAAGTGATTTATCACCGTTTCTAATTTTTTTTAATAAGGACAATTAAAGATCGTGTTTTTTTCAATATTTCGAAGATTGTGGGCTCTTTTTAATCGATAGGGCCCTGGGGGTATCATCACCTGGGGCTAGTTTAAAGTGCCCTATCCTGCAAAAGGTAGTGCAAACGATTTTATTGGTTTAAATGGTCTATTTGGGTCCCAATAACATGTTTTTGAAGTCAAAAAATGATTTAACGGCACAACTTTTGGAAACCGAAAAACCACGAATTTTTTCATTTTTCTTCAAATAACTCGAAAACAGGACATATTTCGTGGAAAACACTTTAGTAGTAAATTAAAGAAGACAAAATTCTGCGTCGATTAAAAAAAAAAAGTTTTCCAAAATTGGTCCAATAGAAAAGTATTTACGGGCGATCAAAAAACTTCATTTCTTTCAAAAAACTTATTTATTTTTAAAAAAAGCGTGGTGGACCCTATAGGATTGATAAAATCCATTACCCTAAAATATTTAAGTTGTGGATTTTATCGTTTCTTTAGAGTCCACAAAGCTTGTTTTAAAAATAAATATTTTTTGAAAAAATTTTAAAACTTAAGTTTTTTATCGACTGTAAAAACTTTTCTATTGGACCAATTTCGGCAAACTTTTTTTTAATCGACGCAGAATTGTGTCTTCTTTAATTCACTACAAAAGTGTTTTCCACAAAATATGTCCAGTTTTCGAGTTTTTTGCTCAAAACTGGAAAAAGTCTAGGTTTTGCCTGGAAATCATTTGTTGGCTCTTGGGACCCAATCTTTTTCACCAGCTATTGCACGTAAAAATGCTGTGAAGACTATAAAGATATAGCGGAAGTTTCATGTCGAATTGAATCATAAATCGTGGTATTTCTTGATAGGATGTTCGGTGTGAAACTCATTACTTTTAGTGTTTGGATGTTTGCGGTTGTCAGGAGCAGATTGGTCGACAGCAATTAAAGGTTGTAGTCCCGAGGTCTTGTTTACTGAGCTCTACACTTGTCACCAATCAAGTGCACACTTCAGCTTTTATTAAGCCCTCGGTGTTTCCTCCTCTCGGTTTTTGATGAGTTTGAGTGTGTGTGTTGGTGAGTACGTTTCCCGATTCTTCCCCTTCACCAAAATCGTCGACTTGTTTTGTTCGAAAGCGACAATGATTGCTCCTAATGACCCTCATCGAGGTGACCTTTTTTATCTTCGGCCATGAAAAGCGGCCATTGAAAAATTGTCATATTTTAAAAAAGAATCGACCGGATGCTTTCATGAAAGGCTTTTTCCAATTTTCGACATCCAAAAGCTCTTCGAGATTGCCCAAGCAACAAGGAGCGTGGCTAATTGGGCGGAAACATGTTCCCGGGCAAAACATAACTCCCTTTGTCCAGTTTTTAACTTAATTTTATCCCTTCTCTCCGTTACCCTGGCCGTTTTCAAGTCCGAAGGAAATTACTTGTCCCAAAGCTAGGGGAGCCCCTTTTCCATGTCGAAATTGGACCCTGAGATGAGCCTTTTATGAAAACTCTCATTTTCTGATATCCTACCACTTTGAATGCTACCTGAAATTGTTCATATTTTCATCATTTGATCCTATGCGTAAAACAAGGGTGATTATTATGAGCTTTTATACGAATATATAATTTAAAGTGAAAGCTTTCGTGACTGACCAATAACGGCTGACAAGTCACGCCTTTCGAGCCCCCTACTCAACTCGAATCAATTTTATCCTTCCAAAAAGTCGGCTAATTATCCAAACAAGAATAACTAAAAAAAACCTCTTTGAAGTCGAAAAATCCAATAAGCGGGATAGTAAGGCGGGAATGGAAAAGCAATCCTCGACGTTTTCTTTATGTTTCCGTGACGCGGGTGCGGAATCAAAAGGGGGAGGAGGGAACGTTTTCCCGCCTTAGGACGCTTAAAGGATTTGTGTTTGATACAGTTCAATCTCGCGAGTTTGATCATTGAAAGGAAGCAATTTGCTTGTCTTTGTAGGACCTCCTTCGCCTCTCAGACACCCTTTACCTCCCTCCTTCTCCTCAGACTTGTATTAACTTCAAACAAACCCTCACCAACTCCTTCCTCACAATGCTTTTATAGCATAATTACTTTTTTTAAATCGATCGAATCTTAAAAATTGAAAAAACTTGTTTTGTATTTGGGAAAAGGGTCTCGTCTGGTAGTTGTGGAGGAGGAACCTCCTTGAATGGAACTTTTTGAGGGGCTCTACTGATCTATCCACAATCACCTCCTCGGTCCTCCTCCACCCACTAGCCGCTTTCTTCCCAACCTCCCTCCTTCCCTCTTCACCTTGCCAACATTCCACCACCTCCCAACCACTCTCCTCTATTCTCCCTTACCTTCCCCAAAATTCCATCATCTCCCAACATTCCCAATATCCCCATCTCACCTCCCACCCTCCATTCTCCCCCCCCCACCTTCCTCAACATTCCACCACCTCCCACACTCTCCCAACATCCCCCACCTCCTCCCTTCATTATCCCCCAACTCCGTCCGTCCACCCCCCACTCCCTCCATTCTTCCCATACCTTCCTCAACATTCCACCACCTCCCACTACTCTCCCAAGTCCCAACATCCCCCACCTCCTCCCTTCATTATCCCCCAATTCCCTCCATTCTCCCCCCCACCTTCCTCAACATTCCACCACCTCCCACTACTCTCCCAAGTCCCAACATCCCCACCTCCTCCCTTCATCCCCCCAATTCCCTCCATTCACCCCCCCCTCCCTCCATTCTCCCCCATCTCCCTCCATTCTCCCCCCAACCTTCCTCAACATTCCACCACCTCCCACACTCTCCCAACATCCCCCACCTCCTCCCTTCATCCCCCCAATTCCCTCCCTTCATCCCCCCAATTCCCTCCATTCTCCCCACCTCACTCCATTCTCCCCCCTCCACCTTCCTCAACATTCCACCACCTCCCACATTTCTCCTCCCATCTTCCCCAACATCCCACTACCTCCCAACTCTTGGAAAAAGTAAAGGATTTGATACCCCAAAAATGACTTTTTTCATTTTATGGTCTTTTTAGTCACTTCAATAGCAAAGAATGTCCGAAGAACGCGGCGCGTGTGTTATTTTATGGACGCCCATTTTTTATACGTCACAAGAAATTAATAAGCAATTTGTTCATATTACATAGCTATTTCTCATATGAATATTTTAAAGATTAATCCGTCGGACACGTGTTCCGGTAGGTGGGTCGGATATCAGGTAATTGAGACTTTAAGGGGGTTAGAAACGATTGCCGGTAATATCCAGGGATTTTTTTTAGTGTAAGACAGCAGGGCTGCCAAGATTCTTTTATAACCTGACACCTACGTCATCAGTAGGCTCTAAACAATATGTCGACGTAGATAGGGGAGGTCGTTAGAGGGTGTTAGATGGTCGAGGAAGTGATGATTATGTAGAGACCCAACTTTTTGTCGAAGTTCGAAATCTTTAAACTCAGTGGTAGGTTTCTTCCTTATCAGTGGTTATCTGTTTTTCTGTCATTCTATAGCTGGAATCGGATTATTCATTAGATCGATTTTTTCGTTTCACATGTGGTCATTTATGAGTAAGATGTTGGTTTATATAGGAAATGATAATATTTTAGGTATAGGACCCTTTTGTAGGGGGAGTTTATAAGCGTTCCGTCTTATTTCATTAGCCGCCACTTGATTCACCCTTGGAGTTCACTGTTTTCCTCTGAAGGTTAAAACGTTTTCCCTTTTTCCCTTTCGCCCCCTTCGACGTAGGGGGCCGCCTTCCGTTTCCGGAACAAATTAGATTTTTAAGCCTCTTCTCCAAAGAGCGGAGTAGCATTCGACGAAGCCAGAAGTACCCGCTTACCTAATTATCCTCGAGGGCTTAATTAAAAACGAAAAGGGGAAAGAAAGAAACATGAATCTTGAAAATGAGCCTTCTTTTAAATCTAAAAACTGTAGCTTCTTCCTATAATAGACAATCTAATGATTTACATCGTTATCTCTTTTGGGACCCTTGGGAGGAAAGGAAATATTGCAAGAAGAGAAGGTTCCAAATATCATAGCATCCTAGCACATGCTCATTGTACGTATACTAATAACCAGACTTTGCTCAAATGACACCAGAACTACCAGGATCATTTCTCCATCTAATAAATGTATCAAATCAGTGGAACGTGAAAAAAATGAAGTGTTAAAAAACGGAATTTAAAGAGGTCTTTTGATTGATCGGAGACGGTGTGAGGTCTTCTCGGACGGGTACTTGGGGCTATTACCCGGGCGAGAAATCATCAGTCACAGCTGATTGATTTCATTAATTTTCATTCTCCCTTCGGCTCCTCTCGCTCACCTCCCTCCTCGCGTAAATTCCGGAACGTTTCCTTCATCTCGGGCTTCCCATTCCGTCCTTTTGTCGGCTCGGACGTCCCTCATTAATTTACGACACGCGATCTCATTGTCTTTTTTCTCCCTTTCCTCCATTTCGAAAGATTAATGGAGAAATCATTGCAAAATGTCCTAATAGACAAATGAGAACAATTTTGTATCTTCATAGCTAATAGATGCTTACAGTCTATAGTTACTGTGTATTTTACAATGCCCAGTTATACAACCTATTGTTTACCAGGTTTTCAAGAATTCTTTTGTTTTTTGATGGGTAACTAGGTGTATTTATGAAATAATAACGATTTTTTATGCTAGTTCGAACAGTATCCCGTTTAATTTAACATAATTGAAAGGCAAATTCGTCAAGTTAAACACCCCCTGGGCAAACACTAATTCATCCGTTCCCCTCTCGAGGGAAAATGGTTGGCTGGGTAAAATAATAAAGGTGTTAGTAACAATAGAGGGTTTATGATTAGAGGAGGCTTCCCGGCTTCCCTTTTCCCGTCGAAGAGCTTAAAGCAGATTTGGAAAGGCCGTCGCTCTAAACATTTTCTATAATCATTCCCTACTGAATTATATATTGAAGGAAGTGGTGGACAAGGAGATTTCAGTCCCTTTTCCTTTTCAAATATTCATGGACACTGATTCCATTAACCATTTATCAAATAGGGAATGAAAGGAATCTTATTTTCGCACCCTGTTTTTTCCCCTCTGATATTATTTCTTGCTTTATTTGATCATTTTTGTAGGATTTTTTTGCTAGATCTGATTATTGGGTCAGGACGGTTGCTATTGCTAAGGAGTAAGGACGACTATGGATGGTTTACCCAATAGTATTATGGGATAGCATTTGCGGACGATTTTTCAGATGTCCTGGGTGGTTCTTCAGATGTCCAGGGCGTTTCTTGAGATATCAAGGGCAAATATTCAGATATCCATGACGAATCTTCAGGTGGCCAGGGCGATTTTTCAGATGTCCAAGGTGATGTTAGGATATTCAGGGCAGTTCTTTAGAAATCCAGGGCGATTCTTCAGATGACCTGGGCCAATATTCAGGTAGTCTGGGCGATTCTTTTTTTGATGTCCAAAGCCATTCTTCACAGTATGTCTGGGCGATCGTCAGGTGTCCAGGGTGAATCTTCATATCGCCAGGGCGATTTTCCATATCTCCTGGTCGATCCTTTAGATGTCCAAGGCGATTTTTCAGATATCCAGGGCGATTCTTCAGATGTTCAGGGCCAATCTTTAGATGTTCTAGGCGAATCTTCCCCCTGGACAATTCTGCAGCTGTCCAAGGCAGTTCTCAAGATAGGTATTCAGGGCAATTCTTCAGATATCCAGGGCGATTCTTCAGATCGATCCTTTAAATATCCAGAGCGAGTCTTCAGATGCCCCGAGCGGTTCTTATGATATTCAGGGCAATTCTTCAGATGTCCAGGGAGAATCTTCATAGTTTAGTAAAATTATTACATCTCCATCATCGATTTGGAGCTTAATTTTGGACGTACAATCGGTTAGGATGGGCTGCAGATTGATTTTATCTAATTCGTTTACTATATTATTTTTTTGAAATAATTATGAGAAAAATAAGGCTTTTTTTATACTTGACAGAGGAAGTTTTAGTTGTTTTTTTACCACGGCCTTCAAAAAGTGATTAACTTCTGTGTTAATTACCGGTTAACCATCAGTGTCGCGTTAAAATATTCAAACAAAAAACATAGAAAAAACGAAGAAGGTGTGTATTAGCGGCCGATATAATCAAACTCCCCGTCTTTTTAATCCTACTATCAATTACTGGAAAATTATTAAGGAACGAAAAGATAGTTGATAATTGAAAATATTAAAAAGTTTCGATGATAAAAAATCGAGGCGTGGCGATATTATTCGGTCATCGGCCCAGTTCGGGAGTAAAAGCTTAAAGGAAAGCCGTGTTTTTCAGATGAAGACATAAATCCTCCGGGTGTAATTGGTCAAATTAGCGATGGGACGTAATTATTAGAGGGACCGAGTGGTTTATAGCCCAGGGTTCGGGTTCTATCCTTTTACCGCTTCTCAGCTCGAAATCTACCTCCAATGCATATTTATGCCAATAATAATGTTACTTAATATGCAAATGGGGGTCGTCTCGGTTAGATTCTCGCGTCTGGGGCTTAACCTGAGAGGCTCCCGGAGACACCCTTTCCTAACATCGTTACACCTACACCAATCATGAAGGAAAATGTAAATCTTTAATTATTTTTTGATTGGTAATGAAACAGCATTCAGGTTCCCCATTTTCTCAAGAACCACTGACCGATTTTCACCAATTTGACATGAGGCTAACCTCGAAAAAATGAAATTAACGACTAATGTACTTGCATCACTTCAAATTGTAGGGCATCATCGTAATCGATTTAACTGAAAAATATTAATTTGAGTGCCCTTATCCGAAAATAATTCGTTTTTATTGTCCTTTCGGCAAATACATGCTTTGTTTGCGACATATGGCACATGGAGCGGCAGATGTCCGATTCGCCGTTCATCCTTTCTTTATAAAAACTCAGGTATAATATTGAAATAGAAGGAAATCATAAAGATGATCTTTATGACCGTAATTATTTCTCGTAAATAATATTAAAGGGGCGTGTACGATATAATTAACACGCGTGAGGGATTTTAAGATGTTCAGTCTGGCCTAATCGTTACAAATTACATCGTTTTACGGTTATCCGATGTAATGAAGTCATAAAATTTTATTTTGTGAGTAATAACGATAAAAATATGGCGGTGTCGATACCTAATGTATTCGTGGGGCTTTTCTTTCCTCTGGGTTGAATAATGAAAGTAGATGGTATCATATCACGAATTCAAATAAGACATTAATAACGCCTAGGTGTCCAGAGGCCGGCCTCAAATTACAGCTTGTAATCTGTTATTAGCGAAGCCCCTGGGCTCCCACCACTTGTTATTATCTACAAGTATTTATGGCCTTTGCTACCAATGGGAGCTCACAGGTGCCACCTTCGGCTTATCACGTCTCATCGGAGGTTCCGACCTGTCACTGATAATGGGGACAGCGATTGCGGGCTTTTCTTCGATTCGGAACGATTTTCTTGTGTTAAGGGTTCGAAATTGTCCTTCGCTGTTAGATTTCAGGCGATAGACTAAATTCAAATTAGGTTTCCTCGGTGGGTGACCACCATTGGTGAGACCACCACCAATTAATGACTTCACACCATCGAATCAAACACTATAGAATAAGGCATCGTGGTCAGCATCCAGGTACCTATTGCCATGCACTAAGCCGGGCGATCGTAACGACATCTTTTCCTTTTGATGGCGTTAAGGAAACTAAACGTTTTCCATGGCAACCTCTTTAAAGGGAGGAGGGTGAGAGCGGTGTTACGTTCCAAAGTCGATACTCTGTTAACCCTTTTGTTACCTAGATGCCTGGTCCTTGACAATGAGCTTGATCTATCTAATTGGGATATCGAGCAGGAACCATTATTTCCTTCAACAACTGAACTATAATGTACCTTAGAAAAAAGTACCGAAGTGGAGGATCGAACCTCCTGTATAGGAGTTTGTTACTCTACCACTGAGCCAGTGACCCCGCTAAGCACTTTTATCTTTAAACACCTATATCTTCCCCAATTTTTTACCGATTTTATTGATATTTATACCGTTGGAAAGCTAATTGAAAGAGCTTTCCAACGGTATAAATATCAATAAAATCGGTCAAAAATTAGGGAAGATACAGGCATTTAAAGGTTAGGTCATAATATGGTGTCGCCTTCATAGTTGAAACGCACTAGGTTTCTAATGGTACAGTTTGTCCCATCTTATGATATCAGTGATAAAAGCGGAAGCAAATGGAGTGAATTTGCGCCCAGGGGATGAAACTTGTAAAACTGGCACTATCAAAGATTGAAGAAAAAAATATGGCACGAGTACTTTTATTTTTTGCTGAAAAAGTGGTTGGCGGTATCCTGTGCGGTTTGAAGGAAGCTTTTGTCCCGTGGACTGGAATCGGATAGGAATATGTAACACGAGACGAAATCAGTCGAGGACGGGGCAAAAAATTAATTGAGCCTTTATTGTTTTCGGCTCGATTGCCGCTCAGTCACCCAATACAGTAGCGACTCTCCCAAAAAAGGAGAGAAACTTCCATCGGTGTTTTTCCTTCAACGACGGCTGGCCGGCGGACTTATCTTCCCGGGTGATCCGAGACAGAGGACCCGACAAACCATAAATGAATCAAAATCGACTCCTACGCCGGACGGTTGCCTCTTACGAAAAACGATACCGACATCGTATATCCTTATTTTCTTTCACAAAAAATCAACCCAAAAAACTATGAATATCGATTAGAGTTGAAAAAGCGTTTTAGTGATTTACTTTCGCTTTGGTTACCTGGACAAACTCCTTTCATGAATGAAAAAGGGGGAAAAGGACTTTCTTTTGAGGAGTCTCAAAAGCCTTCAGACGTCTTCAATCACGGTCTGCTGCTCCGTGTACATAAACGATATTTGTAGGGCGCCCTATTTCCTAAAGACCGGAAAATCTTAAAGAATACTAACTGAGCCGAATGTTCTCTATAGAGTTACCCCTCAATTTCAAGTATAATTACCGGGTTTGTACTTGGGGTGAGCTTATCTAATTAAAGAGAAGGTAAAGTAAGAGTCAAGTTAACATGCTAAGTAGTGGAGGGACTGTTAACAAAGTCTGTTACAGTTAACAAGGTGAATGCGATTAGCTCTTGAGGAGGTAGCGTAATACATTTAGGAGCAAATCGTTCCTTTATACACGCATCCAAGTAGACTACAACAAACGGTTCAAGATCGAATTTGGTAAACGTTCATCCTGAGGCAAAATTCTCATCCGAACTTCCTCCGCTCTATATCGATCAAACGGTTGCCTTTTTTTTCTTTGTTGGGATTTCTCAACGTGTAATTGATTGTCAAACATGGGCTGTTTTTAGCCTTGTAAGTGACACCACTGTCTCGCTCATAATAGTCAATCTTGTAATAGCTATTATATTTTGGATCGTCGAGATCATATCGTGTGTCCGCCCATATGCTCCCCCCTCCTATATATTGTCCCCGTATCATGACCATTATGTTGTCAGCGCTTTAAGGGTCGTGAACAAAGGATGATAAGCCCCGTTGTAATGTGATACTATTCAGGGAGCGGAGCACGCCGCCTCTATCCGAAAGAACACGATAGCCTCCCGCATCCGAGACTCTTTTTACCTACCGCGTCAGATCCACGAAATCTTCCAAGGATTCGCCCTCGATTTCGGTTCGAAACCGGTCTTTCGGTTCAACACTTTTTTAAAGTTTTAATAATCGACTGATCTTCTTTTATACCGTTGTATTAAATTTTTATAATCCTTGTCATTCGATCTGAGGCTTAATTTGCAAAAACGCTCTGATTTCTCTACCGTGTTAGTACAAATTAGGATTAACACCTACTGTTCATGCTAGCGGATTTCCGGAAGAGAGGAGGCTATTGAGGTCGGCCTCACAGAATCTTTGGATGCTTCTATATTCGTGATTAGGATATCACGATCATATAGGTCATTCCAATTTCTTTCGGATTTCTGGAGGAGAGAAGGCTATTGAGGTCGGTCTCACAGAAGCTTTGGATGCTCCTATATTCGTGATTAGGATATCACGATCATAGAGGTCATTCCAATTTCTTGCTGATTTCCGGAGGAGAGGAGCTATTGAGGTCGGTCTCATTTTCGGGCTGCATTGCTTCTTTTATTTTACATCCGTGATCTATTTTCTCATTAGTGAAAAGGTCGATTACTTTGAGTCGCCTACGGACCGTTACACAATTTCTAATTACGGCTCTAGTGGGGGTAAGGACGATAGACAAAGGAATATCGGTGTCTTAATTACTCTAATGATTTTCGGGTAAAAAGAATAAAAGAAAAGCAGCGATGTTATCTAACCCGAATGAGGTTGATGAATGGAGGTATCATGTCTCGATTTCACAACAATAGAAGTCGAAAAGAGAACCGTATTGTCTTCTTTGATTCTCTGCTTTTATAGTTTCGTGTTTGTCATCGTTTAAAGGATCAAAGAGATAAAGAGTTCGAAAATCCTATATTTTAGGGCCTTCCGTGCTAGTTTTGTCGCAGTTTTTCGTGATTTGGAGTCTCAATTGGGGTAAAACAATCAAATTCGTTGTGTAAACGATTCCAGCATCCCGGGCGCTCTCGAATTCTCCCGGCAGATGTTTGATGATGGCCCGTTCATGTTGAAAAAACTGCAACACGATACCTTGTTCCGAAAGCACGCTCAATTAGATCAGTTTATTCGCTCAACTACACCACAATTAAAAAGGAAGAGACTCAATAGTCGATTTTTTTCCTTCGCGAACAATAGATTTCTTTAAGTAGAACATCATCGAATTACCGATCTCGTTTGTTCAGTCAGAGCTTGGAGATATTTTGGTTTCTTGAGAGGATCAAAACACCCCCAGTACCTGTTTGAAATCCAATTCCTTCCCGTTCTCAATGGACTGTCCAGAGATAAATGGGCTTAATGGCCTCCGGGAGGGAGGTGGATGTGGAAACGGCGATTAGGGGCAATAATAAGGAAATCCAATACCCGGGGTCGCGAGCGGACAATAGGATAGGCGGAAGTCAACTTGGAAGACAATGCTATACAATGGAGGATGCCCCCCCCTCAACAACAATCACATCCTGGGTTTGTTTGCCTCAAGTGGTCATGGCGCCAGGAGGTAAACAGGGGAAGGAGGCTTTTTTTCTCTACTTTTACCCCCCTCCCACATATACGCCCGTGGGAAACCGCAACTACACTTTTCTTATTAAACCATTTTAAACGCACAAACATTGTCCATTCTTGCTATTCACTGGCACTACCTTACTTTCCTAATCCGTTTCCAAGCAGCAAAATTTAAGGACCACTTGTACTTATCTTGGAATTTAGGTCATTTTTAATTTGTATAGCATATATGGTATCAAAAACGCCATCCCCCCCAAAAGTATTGTACATAGTCCAGACATGTCTCTATGCTCCCATACAATAGCCATAACTTTTTGCCAAATATCAGCCCATTCGACCCCATGAAGGGTTAGAATCTCTTGATATTAGGCCATTGTTAGGCACCTATTTTTAGGGGTACTAACTTGGACTTCAGAATTTTTTTATTTGTCTTGTAGAAGTAATAAAGTCAAAAATTAGTTTTTTGTAGATCCCATAATGGGATCGCATTGCGGGCTAATATTTTGCAAAAAGTTATGGTTCTTGTTCAGGAATATAGTGACATATGCCTGGACTTAGTAGTTTTTTGATACCATACCCGGCTATACCCTTTCTGTATCTCCCTCAATTGTTCGATTTTGCTTTCAAAGTCATCTTTGGAAAGCTCAAGCAATTTACTTTCAGAATTTTGACTCGAAAAACGTCTACCTATAACCGTTCTTGCTCTACAGCTCTTTAAAGAATACTGATCCTGCAGGTATAGGAGAAAAAATTGTTATCTTTGAAGGGCTGCAGCAAGAATGGTCATGGATAATAATTCGATTCTGAAAGGAAATTGCCTGAGCTTTCCAACGATAGCTTCAAAATTCAAATATTCAGATACAAGAGTTTGAAAACGAGCAAAATTTTGTGGTTGAGCAATCACTCCTTTTTGAATGAACCTCATTATGACAGCCAATTACCGAGGTGAAGTGCAGACAACCTTTTTTTTTCCATTTCTGTCGACTGAATCACCTCTTTTGCCCTTCTGAAACTTTGTTTCATTCGTTTTGAAACAACCTTCGTATTATATTTAGCCTTCTAAAATTAAATCGACACCCTAGCTTTCAAATCATAAAAAATACAATCTTAGAATGAGTCAAAAAGGAGGTTTCCTTTGATTCTGTTATTATAATTAGGATGGGAAACGTTTTATTTCTTTTCTATTAGGCTTACTGCTCATTTTACCATACATCCGCCCTATTATCCTATTCCTTTTAATTAATAAACTTTAATTAAATTAACCCACCGTCTAACGTTTAGTTTTTAAAGAACTGGTTCGTTCTGTGTCAAAAAAAGAAAGAAACGTTTCCTTTCCAGCCTCCCTCGAGGGACCACCTTATGGTCTATGTAAATGAGCAATGGCGACCCTCTTCCCCACCGGTCCCACAACTTGAAATCCGACACCATTTCAACTTCCTGTTTATTGGAAATCCAACCTTTTTATTTTTTTCATGCTGAGAGTTAACGGTCTTGCTAAATTGTAAAATATGAGTTTTCGATGAATTTTGTAATTAGACTTTGGTAATATCTCTGGGTGGTTTTTAATGCGAAACTTTGTGAAAACTCATTTTTGTGTTTTCTTGTTGTAGGATGCAGCAGCAACAATTGGCGGCGCAACTTGCGGCCTCTCATGGTGGGCCGTTACCCCCTCGACCTCCCAGCACGATGTCGACGAGTTCGGATTCGAGTATCAGCTTAGGCGCCCCGTCTCCGCCTCTACAGCAGACGACGATACTTCACAGGCCGTTCAGCCCACACCACACGACCGTCTCGTGACATCAAGAGAACCCAAAGAACTTCATGAGTGCAATCACGACAGTGCCCTATAACGGACACATAGCCTAATTTATTCCTCTTTGTAAATAAAGTTTCTAATTTATATATTCTGAAAAATTCTAATCTTAAAAGGTTTGTGATACCCTCAAAGGCCTAATAGCCTCGTTATTTCGGCCGTTCGGTTTACACGGAGTAGTTTAGGTGCTCTTTCTTTTCAATGTTGATTTTCTCACCGCTTCATAGTCGCTTCGGTGCTACTCAAAATGTAAACCGACATTTTTTGACCCAGAGAGAGACATTCCGCCTTTTTTTGTTCACAGGTGGTTTCTCCACCTGTCATTTCAACCCTCTTTTGCCTTATTAAATCGTTTTGAAATTAATTTTTCATTGGAAGGTTGGTTGGGAATATTTCGGCTTCGACATCTGGAACCCCTTGACGATACCACCTAAAATGTACGACATGGGACAACCTCGATCAAACCTTTTCATCCATTTTTGTCACTAATCTAGTCCAATAAAAACGATTATTTATTATTATTTGATAAAATATCTTAGATTCAGCTTTGTGTCTGCAATAACCACTCCCTTTTAGTCAATTATTTTTTTGAAAAGTCGTACAGTTTTGTCAATTAAATCGAGGGGTGAAGCCGTTAGCGACCTCAGTATGTGCTTTCTCATTTTTGATCAAAATCATATTATTTAAAATATTGCAGTAAAAACTGCTATTGTGTATAAAAAAGTAAATATACATATTATATATAAATATTGTAATTTGGTACCTATATATTATTAGATAATGTAGATATTGTGTAAATCCAATTCTATAAAGTCATTATGTTGCCGTAATGTTTATGTGTACATAATGGGTATAATAAAAAGAAAAAAAAATTTAAAATTTGTTTTTATTGAAAAATCCTGAGGGATAATCTTTGGGAGGAGAAAAGCTACAGGAAGTCGTTGAAGCACGTTTCCCGAATATTGGAAATCCTTTAAGAAGCGGAATAATGAGGTGGGACCATTGAGAAACGGTGCTAATTCGAATAAACCGATTTTCGACGAGGTGGGAAGGAAAAAGGGATTTAAAGTTTAAGGGAGTGGACAATGGGAAAGCGAACCCCCCCGACGTCATTTACAAAGAGGCGAGGGAAATACCTTGAACTGTGAAAAACGCCTGATATTTAAGGACGGACATTGGACAGCTGCCGAGGCCGGAGCCCTTTTCACTCGCTAAACCCCTCCGCCGACTCAATCGACACGACCACAGGTGGTTCATGAAACGACAATAACTGTCAAACTAGGAAATGAGGATATCCTTGCTCATTTTACGCCTACCTACATTCGAAATGACATTTAAGGTTGTTTCGATTTTTTTTAGCTATCTGCTTATCATGCAACTGTTATTAAGTCAAAGGACAAGACAACGAAATAATATCTTCAATCAGGTTGGTAGTGGTGTAAGTTTTCTAACCAGTAACCAAGCTTTTCCTCTTCAAGGGAAATTTCCCTTTTTAGGGAAAATTGACACTCTTGAGGGGAAAGATTCAAAAAAGTTGGGCCCCATAAAATGTGGGAGCTAGGGGTGAGGGTGGGGGAGAGTAGAGGTGGTGATGAAGTGGTGTGGGGAAGTTTGGGAAGGATGTGGGGAATATCTAGCTTTAGTGAAGAGGTCTGTAGAGACCCCTGTTGAGTCATGGGGATCTCCATAACGGTGTCGTGACTTTTCCGCCCGTGACTTTAGCGCCCCGTGACTTTTGCGCTCACTGCATATAAAACCCTTTTTACTTGAAGTATTAAAATTTATTTTTAAAAAAATCGCATTTTAGCAAATTATGCACTGAGAATAAAATATTAATGGTAATAAAAAATCATCCTATATCACCGTAGACGACCTAGACCTACACAAAGGGTTGCCAACTGGGGTCAGAATCATGTTCTTTAAGCTATTGTGACCCAGGTTGGCAGCCCTGAGAGGACCGTTATGCTATTCAGATAACGGTTGGCAACCCTGATTGATTATTCTGAACCAGGTTGGCAGCCCTGCGTGGATCGTTACGCTGTTCTGACCCAAGTTGGTAACACCGCGTGTATTTCAAAGCGATTCTGACCCAAGTGGGCTACTCGTCGTGGCTCTTTGTGCTGTTGCGACAACGGTTGGCAGCCCTGCTTGATTATTCTGACTCAGGTTGGCAGCTCTGCGTGGATTGTTACGCTATTTTGACCCAATGGTACCCGCGTCCGCGTGCATTTCAAAGCTATCTGACCAAGTTGCAACTCGCGTCGTGGCTCTTTTTGCTGTTAAGACAACGATTGGCAACCCTCCTACGCTCATTAAGAGATTCTTAGTTCCTACCTCGGTTATCAACCCTGCGTAACTCTTTAAGCAATAAAGATCCATGTTGGCAGACCTGCTGGGCTCTACGATATTCTGACTCAGGTTGGCAAGCCTGCGGAATCGCTATTTTGACCCAAGTTGGCTGCTCTGGGTGGCTCTTTATGCCGTTACGACAACCCGAAATTCGGACATCTTTTTCTTTGTATATCGTTACCAACATTAATTATTTTCCCATAACTGCGTAAAATTTGTTAAATTATTTTAAATATTATGTTAATTTAGTAGATTAAGTAGAATTAAAAAGGAGATTGGTCCCTTTCCTACCTGGAAAAAAAACCTACCTAAAACGAGCGCAAAAGTCACGATAAAGGTGCCGAGCGCAAAAGTCACGAGCGGAAAAGTCACGTAACCTCCATAACTACCAGACCAACCTTTTTTTTATTTATTTTATTTATTTATTTATTTATTTATTTTTTATTTTTTTTTGTCTTACAAGGCAACACACTCATTTTTACAGTACAAAACCTAAAATGTTTATTAACTTTCCCCCCTGAATTTTACCCTACAGTCTCACTGGTCTACCAGGTACCAGCAATAGGTTCTGAAATTCCACCTCTTAACCATCTATGATAGTGATTACGACAATTCCAATAGATTCTATGTGCTTTTAGTAATATTACATTTTATTTCCTACTTTGTACTTTCATATTATTAGAGAACCAAATTACATTTACTTTATTGACACGATGTAAGTAATAACAGAAAATAAGGTAGCAAAGCATAGAACGAATCACATCTATTAGATACGCTAACGGAATTGAATTTTGATCAAACGTGTCAACTTCTAGCTTCTCTAATAAGTAATAACTCTACTCATCATGTTACATTGCACTCATACAACATTAAAAATTTTTTACTTACCAGAATAATGAGGATATTGAATTTTCAAGTTGACAGTCAACAAATGGCTTGATTTTATTGCTTTGAGAGTTTCAGTGACAATTCCTTATCTTTTCTCTGCTCCTTTCATTCATTTGAGATCAAACTTCTGCTAGTGTAGATATGATAGGAGGCCGATGTACCATACCTACAATTTGTAGGTACCTCCTTCAAAGGCTCAAAAATTAGTGCCTTTTAGGTATTTTGACTTTTACTTGGATTGGTTTAAAAAATAATTGAGGAGGTAAATAGATGTTACCACTGAAAAGTAGATAGAAAATCCAATGAACTCCGTTTTTAATGATGGCGGCAGCGGCGACGACCCAACAATGAAAGTAAACAATGTGACACTAATTATGAGAAAAAATAGTCGGCCTACAGTCTTCCCTGGTTATAAACACCGCGACGGGAAAATTACACCTTTCAGCTTTGCTGGCTCTTTTTTATTTTTGACCCTTTATTAACAATGGACGCTCAAACCCCTTTCGAACCCCACACACCGTCATTATTTTCAAAACCGTTTCCGCATAATCGATGTCTAACAAAATATAAAACTTGATCGATTCCCATCTATAATTTACTGCAAAGCAAAGATTCCTTTTATCTAAAAGGGAAAAGTGCTGTGAAAATTAGTAATTGATGTTTAAGGTACAAAAGATAGTCACGCATATTGAGCGCAAATTGTAAAAAAGTTATATTATAGTTCACGGTGATTGGCATGGTGTACAAAAAGTACTGTCCAACACGAAGTCCCATAATTACAGCCTCGAATGTTGTAAAAACATTGATAATGACCAGTAAAATTGGATTAAAGAGGCTTTTCAGCTACCCGTATTAGGTCTGGCCGTTCTCGTAATACGACACGATCTAACCGTTTTACGAGAGCGAATACGGGGAAGTCTTCGAGAAACGCGTTGGGTGTTAGGCTGGTTTGAGCAGTCTGGGAGGTTCGGGTGGCTCGGAAATTATTGCGGTTTGGGTGGTATGTTTGGAAGGTTTTTACAGTTTAGGAGGTCTGGCCGATTTGGGCAGTTAATACCTAAGGTCTGGCCGGTTTTTGGCAGTTTAGGAGATCTGGGCAGTGAGGGTAGTTTGGGAGGTCTGGTTGATTTGGGTGGACTGGATAATTTGGGGAATTGAGTGGTCCAGGGGAGTTGGGTGGTTTGGGCAGCTTGGACCGTTCGGAAGGATGGTCGGTTACGGCAGTTTGGGTGGATGGGGCTGTTTAGGAGATCTGGGCGGTTAGGGTAATCTGGGTGGTTTGGGTGATTTGAGAGGGTTGGGCATTTTGGGTCGATTGTTTGGTTTCTGTGATTTCGGGTGGTTTGGGCAGTCTGGGGGTGTTTAAGTGGTTTGGGCCGTTTGGACGTTTTGGGAAGTCTAGGAGGTCTGGGTGATTTGTCCAGCCTGGTTAGTTTGAAGTTATGGGCAGTTCGGCTGGCTTGGGACTAAGCGGTCTGCCAAGTTAGAGCAGTTTAGTTGGTTTGGACAGTTAAGATGGGCAGTTTTGGGAAGTTTAGGAAGTCTGGGCAAGTTGTGTGTTCTGGTTGATTTGGTTGGATTAGGCTAATTTGGGTGGCCTGGACGGTTCGGGTGTATAGGGTGGTTTGGGCCGTCTACTCGGTTGGGGTTTCTGTGGTTATGCTGGTTTTGGGAGGTTAGGACTAGACGGTATGGATGGTATGGGCAGTTTGGGTGGTTTGAACATTATGGGAAGTCTAGGAGGTCTGGGTGATTTGTTCAGCCTGGCTACTTGGGAAGGTATGGCCAGTTCGGCTGATTTGGGCCATTTGGGCTGATCGGGTTTAGTTGGTTTGGATAGTTCGGAAGGTTCAGCCTGTTTGGTTGATTTGTGTGGTTTGGCTGGAATGGGCGGTTTAGGTGGTTTGGGCAGCCTGGTCAGTTTGGGTTGTTTGGCCTACTTACTAGTGGGTGATTAGATGCCTACTGGCTTCTCGTAAATTCTATCAGTAACGAGAAGCCCAAAAAAGTGTTGCTAAAACCCTCAAACTGAAAGGTGCTTATTTCAATATTCATGAGCATAATGGAGTGATTGATTTTATTTCACAATTGATTATTATTTCGAATCGAAAACCAAAGAGTGGCGTAAATAATGCTCGTAAGTGAAGGCATCTGGCGCGATAGCTGGCCCCTGATATCCTCCCAAGGGGTACTACCTCTAATAGTTCCTCTACTAATGGACGGCTTTTCCCTCGAATTTTTTAGTCGAGTTGGCACGGGGGGGAAGGTTTGATGGAGGATTAGCAAGCCAAGGTGTCCAACCCCGACTCAAGTTACACCTCGATATCTCCATTATTTTCACCCGCTCCGACATGTGCACCCCTCCTCACCAAACTCGGGGATTTACATTTTAATTATCCGATTACTCGATTCCCCCCCCCACCCCAAATCATCCCTTCGTCTCGAAGACCCAACTGTCGGTTAAAATTCAATAGAATCATATTTTCGTTATGTTATTTAATGAACCTTTCATATAATTTGATCCCTTTAGGGAATCAATAGAATAGTGGTGGTCGAATAAACTCCCGCAGATATTGATTCACAAAATTTGAACATGGAGACTCAGCAGCCTGGCCATTTTAGCTCTTTTTGGACCAACCGACTTGAAATTTTAAGGATTTTTTTTTTCTTTTTAAATAGGACTATCAAATTTTAAGCCGATTTTCACAATAAGCAGAAAAAACGTCTGGAACCACGTTAGAATAGCAAAATTTCAAATGATAAGACATAAAATGCTAACTAGCCAAGACATTATTTTTGTGGTCTTTTGAAAAACCTCAAATAAGGACGATGAGAAGAAGCTCTCCCAGTTGATTGGATTTCGACATGGAAAGATTTTTCTTCGATGACAGCTAATGAAAGAGATCATCATTAGACCATAATAGAGGGATTGTATACCAGAATGGGGGATAGTAGCGGAGTGTGTGCGGTTATTATTTATTCTGAACCTTTTCACGGCCAGATGTAAGCTGTTTAGGAAGCGTTTCGGGGCCGGTGGCCGTGGTTTAGGGTGGGGGGGGGGCTCTTCTCATAATCCACTCGCCTCGCATCTGCTCTAGCAAAACATCCAACTTACACAATGTATTTATTTACTCACAGTTCATTAGGCTTTTATTTGCTTTTAAGTTCCTCTGGGGACTTTTTTATTGTGACAGAGACACGTCCATGTTTCATTCGTCTGAATCATTCCTCTTAATTTTTTTTTATACCTAAGAGCGTTTTTTTAAACAATGCAGCATTCCATTCTTCTATAGTGCAAAATATGCAAGAGGTACCTACATTTCAACGGATTGGGACAGATAGCAACAATCATATGGATTGTTATAGCACCAATCAAATATGTACAATATATTGTGATAGCACCAATTTTGTAGTTCTAAATGCATTCAGAAAGTAACCTTCATGCATCCATTGCGATGGTATGAGGTATCCTTCATGTATTGGAAGAGTGAGTACCCATAATGCATTTCAAGAGTAGGTACCCATCATTCATAGCGATAGTACCCATCAGCAACTTCCATAGTATCCATCATGCATAGTGATAGTACCTACCCCTCATGAATTGGATGACACCCATTATGGAATGTGATAGTACCCTTCAATCTTCAGCCATTGTGATGGTACCTAGTAGCTCACAGAAGATGCCTACCTATACATGATACAGCATCTACCTATCACACTTTGCTATAATCCCCCCCCCCAGGCGCATTTTATGCACCCATCATGCATTTCGATAGTCCCTGTCGTTCATCGCAGTAGTATCTACCTAGCTCAAGAAGAATCTACCTCCGACAACAGTTTCGGAGAGCGGAGGCCATTATATGTAGAGAGCATTGTAAAATGCAACAGATCCCAGGTTATCCCACACGGAATGTAAAACAGAGGTTTATTGTGTAATCCTCCATTGTTAAAGTAAGCCGGCGGCGACACCCGGCAAAGGTGTTAAGTATGTGCTGGTATTAGTTACCTACGGTTAAAAGAGGGGGACCCCTGTCGTGTAATGAGGGTATAATGCACTGGATGAAAAAACCCCTCACCCCGCTCCTCGCAACTCGTCAACTTGACCCACAACTAAAACAATTTTGTCGTGGGAAAAGGTTTCATTTATTTTTGTTTCCATTTTAATTATTTGTCTAAAAGAAGGATGTCTAGACGTTTCCGCTGACGTTGATACGTTAGGAAACGCTTCTATAAACATTGAAACGTTACATTTGGCTAAAAGGGACAATTTCTGTAAAGGAAAACCGGTGGTCATTTAAGCTTCTTACGAGCTAATCTTGAAGTGTGAAACGCCTCTAATCTATTGTCACATCTCACCCCAGGCTGCATTTTGTCCTTTTTTCCCTTTCTATGGACTCGGGCATAGATTTAGCGATATTTTTTTCAGGGTGTGACATCCTCCCGATTTAGTGGCTTCTTTTCTTGGAACTTTTTGCTTCAGATATCCTTTAAAAGTGCGACCATCTTGAAATAATCTTCTCATTCAGCTATATGTTGTCAAAACACCTTTTAAATGCTCTTTTTTCAAGTATGAAATCTTCTATAAGCTCAAGGTATTCATGATAAACTATCCAACGGCAGGATCAAGCCCCGAATTCAGCAGATAGAGCTAAATGAAACACCACATTATGATTTTGAAGGGTTTATTGTATTTGATAGCGAATTTCTAGATAAGATGAAGATGCTGATGAATTGGCAGAATGTAGGCATGATGTCGTTGCTGCTGAGTTCTGAATCCAGAAGTTCTCAGGCTATTCTGCAGCACCATATGAGAATCCACATTTGCTGTACAGTCCATTCTCGAGCCTCCACACATTGGGACAGAACTGGATTTTTTGTTTGAAAACTTGCAGTTTCTACCACAAGAGCCAACAGGATTCAACAAATCCTTCATTTTCCCAAGTGGGTTCATGCCTGGCGGATGAAAATTGACCCGATTTTAGCAAGGTACACAAAAACCGCAAAGTGGTTATACCGAACGTATTAAACGATCCCACTCTAAGATTACAGGATTTGGATGTTTTTCTTGTTGTTGAGACGGATGTGGTGCTCCCCGGTCCCCTTCTCGCCGTTGTTATTTCAAAGATGAATGAAGACGAAGGTGGGGTTTTAGTGGCGGAGGTGAGAAGGTGGTGACAAGCGACAATAGCCTTCCCATTCACTCCCCCAAATCCCAGGGTCTCTATTAACGTCAAACATTCTTCCCATTGCTTGCCGTAATGAGGCACATGTGTCCCAACGGGGATCCTAAGCTCCTTTCCGAACAGGCCCTCCCTGTCAAAAGAACCGAGGAAGAGAGACCACGTTCACCATTCTACTTTGTTTCCCTCCTTTATCTCTTTTTAGACGGTCACAATGTTTATTTTGTAAACTGGCAACTGAGATACTTCTTAAAGGTTTTTAAGGTAAAAAAGAGAAGAGAAGAGGTTTACCCTCATGGAAAAACCGCACAAAAAAGTTCTGGTAGAAAAGGAACCTCCAAAATTGCAACTTTCTTAAAAAGTGGTTTCTCTCCATTGGCAGGGACGCTGCAGATTTCATAGCCCCAATCTTCTAAGGACCTACCCTTTATATGGTAAAAATTTGGTGAAGATTAGGGATTTTGCACAGAAAATCAGTTTTCCACAGAAATCACTGCTGGAGGGGGTGGGGCGTTGCCACCCTCACGACTCTATCATCCTAAGGCCCTACCCTGTATATGGTGAAAATTTGGTGAAGATCGGAGGTTTTCTACAGAACTCGCCATAGGCGGGGCGGAATTCTGCCGCGTTTATATCTCCACCTCCTAAGGTTTGGGCCTAAGGAAAAAATTTGACAAAATCTTCTTGGCCAAAGTTTGACCACTAAAAACATTTGGTCCATCAACGATGCATCTCCTAGTTTAGACAAGAAAAGAGGTGATTTAGGTCATTCACGCTGGATGATCATTTTTATTGTATAAAAGTTGAGGATAAAATAAAAGTACTTGGACGTCGAGATTGCAAATCAGGGTGAGCTTTCCCGTTTGGGGTGGGGGGAGGTTGACTGGTATGTGTTTTATGTATGTGTATGTTGTGGGCGGGAGCGCCGCATTGGTCCGCGGGCAGATCAATACTCGAGACAGTGCTACCGAGAGCTCCACCTGTAATTACACACACTTACATCTACACCGCAAATCTGTTCCCCACTCTGGTAGAGGACTCGTTTACACCGACGCCACTTCTACCGCCCCCACCCTCGCCGTCCTCCCCTTGCCGTCCTCATCGACTTACCCCCTCACCCGTGTCCGCGTTCCTATCTTACAATAATAATATTTGTGCCGGTAAATTGACTCATCTGTTATTCCAGTATACATTGGCGGTATCAACATGGGAAAATCCTTTTCGGACCGCTAATATGGCGGTAGGGAGCAGTAGTTAGGAGGCGCGGTTGATTAGAGGTGTGTTTGATCTGTTCAGGGGTATCCCTTTTAGTCCTCAAGGGTGGGGAGGAGCTGTTGCCATGGAAACGGAGGAAATCTGTAGGGAAATGAGCTGGAGTGGGGTCGAGAGGGAGTCCTAGCGGAAAACAAGTCGATTCGGCAATAGGGCAATATGGTCGCAGCCTCCTCACTTTTCGATACGATTTTAGGAATAAGTATAGGGAAATGAGCGAAAACATGGGAAATCGTATATTTGTAAGGCCTTAAGGTTAGAATATCCGAAAATGGAAAATTCGGTAGAAAACCACCGATTTTCACTAACTTTGCACCATATACAGGAGGTTGGGGCTAGTCTGCAGCGCAAATGAACTGGTCTGTAAAAAAAGTTCCCTTTTTTTGGGTTCCACTTCCATAATTACGAGACCAGGCCTTTTAAAGGTTAAATTATCTACATAGTTCAATGAAGTTTTTGATTAGGCGATGTCTTCCCTCGTTCAGAGGTCAAAATTGAAAATCCCGTTTTTTTTGTCGCCTCATAGCTCAGATACGTTAGGTCCTACAAAAAATCTTAGTAAATTAAATCTGTAGAAAATTGAATAAGCTTTAATTTTGTACTTAACATTGTTCCGCCTACGACGTACGGTTTTCGAGATATTAGCGAAAAACCCTAAAAATTCTCCTTTTTCTCCCAGAAGCCAAACAGCGGATTTCAGCTCGGGAAATTTTTTTTTCTTAATCAGGTTACCCTTAAAAACTAAAATACCTAAAAAGGGCATTTTTCGCATTTTTTAACGGAAATTGAATTCTGGTTCCAAACTCTTTGGTGTTAAAAAATTTGAGTAAACAAGAACGTTCTAAAAATCCGAAGATTCCATATTCAAAGAGCGAGTAAGGAACTCGTGGTAGAAGATTTCCATAAATATGTTTATTTAATCAAAAGTTCTGTGGTTGGCCGATGGGGGAGAAGAGAAGGTCCCCTCCCTCGGATTCTAATAAAAGGAGTCTTTACTTCGACTATGGTGCGGGTGGTTCGTCTGATTGTCAGGCTAATATTTGCCCTCTGGTTAGGACAATGTCATAGTGAATACAGATGAAGGGCTTTCCACGAATTACCTACGCCAACCGGTCAACACGTCAAATTACCCTACTTGACGGCCTCTGAATACTAAAAAAGGGAAATAGAAAAGACAAGAAGAGGCAATCATCCTTAAACCGATAGACCATGAAACTCTCTCATTTCCTATAAAAATACAAGACCTGAATAGTGAGAGAAACACAAAAATGTTCATTTACATTCGGCCGAAAAGTCACAAACTAGCGAAATTTGATTGTAGAGGGGATTGAAAGCTAATTGGCTGAGATCGCTTTACAGTCGGGATGATGACCCTCGGATAATTACAAAGGAGTCCCGCTTCGCTTTGACTAATAGGGCTCAGTTAGTAATACGAGGAGACACAAAGGATTTCTAATCAATGCTGCCTTTTCACTCTCTCGTTCAATTATTTTCGTATGACTTTTTAGTTTGTTTAAATGCTCGTATTTAGTATCGATTAGCTCTTTTATCGGCCGGTAGTAAACTCCGCAGATCCTTATACCTGCTTTTCATCCTCTATGTAATGTCCGCAAAACCTTGAAATGACCAAAAATGTATGTCCGCAAAATCTTAAGTCTGTGAAATTGCAGACTTTCTTCCGAACTTTGGACAACCCAAAACGAGTTTATATGGGACCCGAATTTAAAATACCTAAAAATTGCCGAGTTTACATTAAAGGTTCCCAAAATCTTTTACAGTCCCCTTTTGCAATTGAAAACCATTGCGCCTCCCCTCAAAAAAAAAGTTTTGAATGTAAACTTTAAGGTTTTTGAAGAAAATTGGCGTTTTAAAATGTTGATTTTGAGGTTCTTTGATGAAAAATCGGCTCTTATAACCATTATTTTGAGGTTTTTGACGAAAAATTGTCTCTTTAATGCCGATTTTGAGGTTTTTCTAAACGAAAATGTTGCTTTAAAAATGTTGATTTTGAGGTTTTTGACGAAAATTTGGCTCTTAATACAATGATTTTGGGGTTTTTGACCCAAAATTGTCTCATTAAAGTTGATTTTGAGGTTTTTCTAAATGAAAATTTAGCTTTATAAATGTTGGTTTTGAGGGTTTTGACGAAAAATTGGCACCTAAAACCATGATTTAGTGGTTTTTTACGAAAAATTAGCTCCTAAAACCATGATTTTGTGGTTTTTGACGAAAAATTGTCTCTTTAAAGTTGATTTTGAGGTTTATTTAAACGAAAATTTGGCTTTATAAATGTTGATGTTGAGGTTTTTGACGAAAATTTGGATCTTACTACAATGATTTCCGTGTTTTTGACGAAAAATTGTCTCATTAAAGTTGATTTTGAGGTTTTTCTAAATGAAAATTTAGCTTTATAAATGTTGATTTTTAGGGGTTTGCCGGAAAATTGGCTCCTAAAACCATGATTTTGTGGTTTTTGACGAAAAATTAGCTCCTAAAACCATGATTTTGTGGTTTTTGACGAAAAATTGGCTTCTAAAACCATGATTTTGTGGTTTTTGACGAAAAATTGGCTCTATAAAGTTGATTTTGAGGTTTATTTAAACGAAAATTATGCTTTATAAATGTTGATGTTGCTGTTTTTGACGAAAAATTGGTTCTTAAAACCTTGATTTTGAGGTTTTTGACGAAACATTTGCTCTTAAAATGTTGATTTTAGGTTTTTGACGAAAATATGCTCTTATAAAACTGTTCGATTTTGACGAAATTTGATACAGTGAATATTTGAGTTTTGAATATTTTATGTAAATTTTAATGTTTTGACGCGATTCTCGGTGTGGCCGAGGCACGGTTCACTTCGGATCCACGTTATTTTGTTTTCTGATCCGGAAGTATCACGTTAAATGTGCCAAATTTTATACCGTTCGGTTCGTCTTTATTCAGTGATTCTGAAAGTGCGTTACTAAAGTGATATTCATTTTTTCTGGACGAGTTTTTTGAGAAAAAACATTGGTGTAAATTGCCAACCCGTTATCTTTTTCGGTCTCGCTTTAGATCTACAAGATTAAATCATCATCGAGTGGGGGAAGCTGACCTTCACGGATGCTCCTGCTCTGCCCGATTTTTGCAACAGGTATTTTATCAGCTGTTCGCTCCGTTGGTGTTTGTTTTGTTATTGTGGACTAGATACTGGAGGCCCTAGTTTAAAGAGGGGGCAGTATCATCAGCTTATCACTTTGTTTTGATTGCGACCTTTCGTTCTTCTGTTTTTCTTTTTCTCTCGAAAAATGCCGTCTAACCGAGCAACTCAATCTTCGAGCTCAAAACCGGCTGACAAGAGAACAAAAAGTTCCACATCTAATATAAAAAAGCCCATACCCTCGATTTCTCCAATCCTCCAAGCAACTCAAAGTTCGAGCTCAAAACCGGCTGACAAGAGAACCGAAAGTTCCACAGCTAAGATAAAAAAGCCTATACCCTCGATATCTCCAATCCTCCAAGCTAGGCTAAAACAATCGACCTTACCTGGCATGATCAAAGCGAAGAAAGTTAGCGTAGCCACGCAGACGGAACCACCTATGTCGACTGAAATCGCTGAAGCGGCTCGACCGTCGGACCTGAACTCTTTGGAAGAGCAATGCGAAGCCCTAAGCCGGAAGATTAAAAGTATGGAGGAGGAGCGAGCTGCCCTCTTGCAGGAAGCTGCAAATCTCAAATCTTTCATGAAAACCCACAGCCGTCCAGTGACTAGCTCTCCGCTGTCAAAATCTCTACGAGAGCTGCAGCTTACCACCAGTTCCCTAATATCGACTGGCAAGGATAACTATGCGTCGGTTTCCCAGCTTCGTCCCTCCTGTTCGACTCGCCGATTGACCTCTTCCACCCCGGACCGAAAAAAGAAGGTCATTATCTTCAGGGATTGCTACCTAGATTTTCAAGTTCCAGCGCTGGCAAGAAGGCTCCCCTCGAGTTGTTCAATAGAAAATCAATTTTATCCAGGAATCAGCTTCTCTGCAGCGATCAACAAGCTCCAAGAGCTGGCCAAGACTCTATCGGCTGGCGACGTCGTTGTGTTGAAATTAAAATCCATTGTTTTCGTTAATAACAGCATGTCCATGTTAGAAAAATTGTTTAAAGATTTTAATGGTATAAATTTTTTCATGGTTAATTTTAGGAAGAACGAGAATAACAAATATTTGTATTTTAAAATAAATTGTTTATTAGAAGACTTAAGCCGCTCGGCCACAAACTTAAGAGTATTTGACATCTTTTGCGATCGCCGCCCTTTGTTCTACTTCGTCGATGAAATCAAGTCCGCATTAAACCTCCTCCCGGTTTCCCAAAGCCCATCTCAAATTAATTTGCGTTCGTTTCTCCAGGAGAATTGGGTAACTATCGATGCAACGGGCACCAGTGTTTTTTTAGACCGAACCCCCTCCCACCATCCCACTCTATCCCGCTAATCCCATCTTTAATAAATCGATCTAACTCTGATCAAATCATTGCCGTTTCCCCAAAAGCCTCCCTTAGTAGTATTTCTCCAAAGCAAGCATACATTACCCCGCCAAATCCCCCTAAGCCCATAGTTCCTACTCCCCAAAACCTCCAAAATCCTTCTTCCTCCCATACGACTATGGCAAAAATTTTGTTCTGGAATTCTCGTGGTTTCACCAATTTGAATCTCGCTGCGGATAGTGTCGTCGAAATGGACTTTGATTTTTTATGCGTTGTCGAAACTATGAAGGAGGTCCCTGTCGTTTCTATGCCTCTCTTTAAGAACTACAGCATGTTCAGCGTACCGGCCCATAGGTCTCAGACTAGAGGGAGGGCTAGTGGAGGCATGCTTATCATTTACAAAAAGAAATTTGACATCAAGACTCTCTACTCTTGCAAGGAATTTGCTTTTCTCCTTATCAGCTCCCCGGTGAAATTTATTCTTGGTCTTGTATACTTCCCGAAATTTAGTGCACAACCTTTTGACTCTGTCCTATACGACATCATCAACGATTTTCCAAATTTGATGATCTACATCGGTGGAGATTGGAACTCCAGGATAGGACTGTTGAATCAAGGTGACGATGAACTTTTCGCTGAAAGCAGCCTTTGTTCGGAAAGGAAGTCGCTTGACGCGACATGTGACAACGATGGAAAAGCTCTTGTGAATCTTATGGAGGATTTGGGTTTTTTTGTTTTGAATGGTCGAACGATTGGCGACCCTCAAGGTCAATTCACCTTTGTAGGGCATCAGGGACGGAGCTGTGTTGACTTAGTATGGTCCAACGTCCACAGCCTCCTGGCCATCAACAATTTTGAAATCATCAATGTGCATCTCTCCGACCACTTGTTGTGTGTTGTGTCCTTTAATTTTTTAGTAGACAGTGAAGTTGAATTAGACGAACTAGCTCCTTATGCTTGCCCCCCAAAAGAAAAATTGTATTGGAACCCAGATCTCAAGAAAGATTATATGCTGGCAATGAAGACTGTACATGCACCTCCTAGCGAGGGGCTAGAAGCGCCTGAGCTAAGCTCCCTTTTAACTGGCACCATCATGGAAAAAGCTAAAGAGCTAGGAATGTCCAGACTGTCCCAGAATCCCACTCGCAGGAAAGGGCAGCCGTGGTTTGACTCAGTTTGCCGCTCCCAAAGGTACGAAGTCAGGAAATCGTTTAGGCTTTGTAAAAGAAATGGCTTTCAATCAACATCCCTAATCTCTTATCTTGAACAGAAAAAAAGGTACAAACAAACGCTGATCGAGAAAAAACAAGAATTTCACAAGCAGTGGACAGACAAATTAGCTCTGGTGAATAATTCGCAAGAATTTTGGCGGACGGTGAAAGTAATGAGAAGGCCAAAGGTTCCTCCAGCGTTATTTTTTTCTTCAGATCTGGAATCACATTTTAGACTATTGTTTCCCCCCGAGCTTGCTTTCCATCCGGAACGTTTGTATGGCCCCACGATTAATGAGTTAGACTCTCCTTTTACTTTTTTTGAACTGGAAAGAACATTGTCACATTGTAAGAACGGCAAAGCAGCGGGCATCGATGGTATCGGATACGAATTTTTTAAAGCACTTCCCGAAAATTGGAGGACCGTCATATTGGGCCTCTTTAATTCTATTCTTGAATTCGAATGCCCCCCTGCTAGCTGGGGTAGTATTATTTTTTTTCTTCTTTTTAAGAAAGGCGACAGAAAGGTTCTTGACAATTACAGAGGAATTTCAATGATAAATTCTCTAGCGAAGCTGTTTTCTCAGATGCTCTACTTTAGGCTGTCCAAATTTTGTGAAAAGAAGAAGCTTCTTCCGGAGAACCAGGGAGGTTTTCGCAGCGGTCGGAGCACCCTGGATAACATTTTCACCCTTTCGAGCGTTATTAATTTAGCTACTCGCCTTAGAAATCGTAAGGTTTTCACAGCCTTCATCGACTTTAAAAAAGCTTTCGATTCCGTGGACCACAACCTACTTTTCCAAAAACTAAATCATGTCGGTATCTCTGCTAAGTTCATTAACATTATATCCAAAATCTACAGCCACGCCAATATTCGAGTCGAAGCGATTGACAAATCTGTGGATTTCAAGCTTACTCGTGGTATCTTGCAAGGGGACACTCTCTCTCCCATTTTGTTTGCGCTTTTCGTTAGTGACTTCGAAGACTTTATGAGAAAGAAAGGGCTGAGAGGAGTCGACATAGACGAACAGAACGATTTAATCTGTTTATTTTTCGCCGATGACCTGACTTTGTTAGGCTTTTCGCCGATCGACCTACAAAAAAAATTGAATGCTCTGAACGAGTACTGTGAGACCAACAAACTGGAGGTGAATGCCGAAAAGTCTCAAGTTGTCGTTTTTAGGAGGAAGGGTCGCTTGTCGAAAAATCTCGCTTTCCGTTACGACCGGCAACCGTTAAGCATCGTGAAGAGCTATTGTTACTTAGGGGTCACTTTCACCAGCTCAGGGCTGTTCAACGCTCAGCTTGCCCAAGCACTGAAAAAAGGGGTGTCAGCTTCAGCTGCCTTAATCCCGATCTGTGTGTACAACAACAATAGCGCAAAGGATACGTGGATGACTTTATTTCGATCGGTCTCGATGGCTACTGCATTATACGCTTCGGGGATATGGGGCATTATGCATACTGAAGCTTTGGAAAGGGTGCAAGTACAGTTTTTCAAGTCCATTCTCTATCTTCCTCGAAACACCCCGAACCACTATGTACGGCGCGAAATTAGGACTCCCCCTCTTTCGGTTTCAATTCTCAACAGCGCGTTCAGCTTTTGGATTCACATTCTCGAAATGAACTCAGATAGGCTTCCAAGACGGGTTTACGATAGACAGCTTAAATTTATAGATGAGGAAGAGAAAAGATACAACTGGGTGTCGTCAATTAAATATTTGATCTCTGAAATGGGTTTTGAGTTCGTTTGGACAAAGCAAAACTCAGAGTTGGCTAGGTTCTATCAGGATAAGATTATTAAAAAATATAGACTCTCTTTGTGGAAAATGGACTCAGACAGAATTCAGAACTCTTCTTTCAATAGCCACTACAAATCCTGCTGCTCTTCCTTCGCTCTGCAAACCAACTTCCTTGACTCCAACGACCTATCCCTTTTCCAGAAACGGCTCTTAAGTCAATTAAGGTGTTTCAATGCAGATAATTGCTCATTCCGAATTGCCGACTATAAAGTAATTTTTGATGCCAAAGACCCCTGTCCCCTTTGTAACTCAGTAGACAATGGATCCCTCTTACACTTCATATGTGCTTGCCCCTCACTTTCCAATATACGCCTCCAGCACCTCAGCGCAGCCACTTTTTCCACAGATTTCTTAATAGAGCTACTCTCAAAACAATTTAACGCTTCAAATCGCGATTTACTCAATAAACTCCATTACTTTCTCAAAGACGGACTAAAGAAAAGGTCGGTGACGTAGAGGTTTTCAATACTCCTAATTTTCAACTATTTTTAACTATCTTCCCATTTTAATTCTGTATCATTTTGTCTTTACTTTTCTTTATTTTCATGACATGCTTGTAATGCTGTTGGCTTTACAAATAAATTTATAAATAAATAATATACAAAAAAAATCTTGAGCCTGCGCCCCTGGCTTACAGCTTACGCCCCCCAGTTTGGGAACCACTGGTTTACATAATGTACGATATCGAAAAGTTGCGGAGATTACATTTTTTTTGTAATCCTACAATCCGAGTCCCTTGCGGAGTTTAAAATCGCCCCTTTTATGAGCCTTTCGACGAAAATTCGTTGCCCTGACCGGTTCTTTGATTGTTTATTTAATTTCTGGTCGAACTGGCATCACCGCTCTATTATCTAATATATTGAATAACAGAATTGATAGGTGTTTATTTTGAGCAGATGTGAAAACAAGGCACTCTTGCCCACAATTACACCACGCAATGTTTATACAGCGAAAAGCTCATAAACAGTGACGACAAATAACCCCACAACAGGGCGAAACAATAAAAAAAAAAAGCCAAATTTTTCATCGTGAAAATTTGAAGAGTTTTATTTGGTGGTACTCCCTATTTTTCTCGTGTGTTGACAAAACGGAGGAAAAACGTGGACGGTTAAAATCCGCGTAAACATTTTCCCGTTTTTTTCGCGTTCGAAAATCCTTTTTGGCCGCAAATATCCCGGAATGTGGAAAGCCATGGAAAACAGGAGTTGTTTATCAAGAAAATAGAAGGTTAGGGAGGATAAGACTGAAGGTGTGAGAGGCGCGTCACGTGGCTAATGATGTGGAACAATGAGAGTTAATTCAAAGCAAACACCGCTGATTAGAACCCACTCGCATTAACATGGGGTTGAACGTGAGAGGCGGGGGTGGGCCCTTCTTTAAATAGGTTTACACGACGGCTTTCCCTTCCCCGGGCCCCGCTCGCATTATCGGATTTCAGCCCCATGTCGCCTTTTCCAAAGATTAAACCTCTACCCTCGAATAATACGCTCTCCATAAACTACTTACTAACCACTCTCCCACTAAATCATGTTTTTTTCACGAGAAATTTTATTTTTCAAGTCCCAAATGGGTTTTAATCACCTTTCAATCCTGCAATACAAGTCACATTTTCAGGGGCGGACTGGGACCTTAGGGCGTGGGTGGGTTTTCAGTTAAGGGGCGCCCGGATTGGGGGAGGGGGCAAAAAATTTTAACAGAAAATTGGCTTTTAGAAAAATATATTCAGCAAAAACAGAGGTTCCCAAACTTTTTCACAGTGCGACCCCCTTTTAAACAAATTAAAACCTTTGCCCCCCTCCCCCCCTAAAGTTCCTTTGAGGTTTTGGAATGAAATTTGGGTTTTAAATTTTTGATTTTGAGGTTTTTGACAAAAGAAATTGCACTTAAAACGATGATTTTGAGATTTTTGACAAAAATATTTGCTCTTATATGTAATTTGTAAAGGGTAAACCCTAAAAGCAAATAAAAATTATTCTTATAAGAATTATTCTTATTTTTATTCTATTCTGATTTTGAGGTTTTTGACAAAAAATTGTCTATTTAAAGTTGATTTTGAGGTTTTTTGACGAAAATTTGGCTTTTCAAATGCACCTAAGTTGAATATGAGGTTTTTGGACGAAAATAAGGCATCATAAATGTTGATTTCGAGGTTTTTTGACCAAAATTAGGCTTTAAAAAGTGTTGATTTTGAGGTTTTTGGACGAAAATTAGGCATCATAAATGTTGATTTCGGGGTTTTTGACGAAAATTTGGCTTCATAAATGTTGATTTCGAGCTTGTTCGACCAAAATTAGGCTTTAAAAATGTTGATTTTGAGGTTTTTGACGAATTCTTGGAGATATTTGCTCAAAAAAAAAAATCTTGAGCTTTCCCACACTGGGGACAGCTTACGCCCCAGTTTGGGGGACACTGAGCAAAAGTAACGCTTAAAAAAACTGTCCGCGCGCGCCTCTATGTAATCACGGGTGGTCTGTCCACGGGCCAGTCCGCCCCTGCACATTTTGACCCACTATATGCTAAGATACCAAGCAGGCAGGGTCACTGATTGAAAGTTTGGGGGTTCCACTTCCATAACTACACCAGAACAGACCTTTAGTTTCAAGTTCATGGATTCTTCATTTCATCGACCCCATCAAGACAATCATTGGTTTTCTGCAGAAATGTCAGCGGTACCAGAAGTAGGCCAACCGTAAATCCCATCATAAGGTCACATCTCAATCATTTGCCACATCGAATTTTATTATTTAGCCAAAATTAAACCCAAGTATAAATGTCACGATAAATAAAAAAGACATAGATATAGGTGTCTGGACGCAAATGAGTTCTTGAAGGCAACAATATTCCGTTAAGCGTAAATGTCACATAGATCACATCCACAAAATTGCTTTTTTCCAAGCGTTGACGTCGTGGCACTCCATCGCCTGAAATCCAATCAACATCCAAAATATTTTCATTTCCCGGACTCTTTTAATCAGTTTGTCCAGCATTAAAAAACTTTTAAACGAGTTAATTGACTCGAATTAACAATGTTGATTTAATTTTTCGAAGCGATCTGAAAAATCAGGCGGGCACCCTTTGGAAAAACAAAGGGAAAAACAATTCTAAAAAGGGGATTCGCACTTTCCAGCTCATTAGAATAACACGAAAACAAACAATTCATTAAAAGTGTCCTAATTAACGAAAAAAACAAAAACCGCATTGAAATTCGGACAAAAAAATTGTTGAACAGTGGCTGAAGAAACTGTGGGAGTGGGCGATCTGCAAGTCATCGGTCCCTCTTCGAGGTAATTGCTACCAGGCCGGATGTGATCTAACAATCACAACTATCAGAGGCTCCTCGATCAGAGCTATGACTCGCCTCCTTCCATGAGAAATATACTTGAGAGTTCACACCTTTCCTCACACTAATCACCATTCAAAAGATCCAAAACTTCTTCCCTTAAGCCATAATTAAATAAAATTACTGGTTATTTGAGAAGAATGGAAGCCATTTTTTATCCAAGACAAGATATCATGTCACGTTAAAATCCTCTTTCATACTCCATGATATTCTTAAACCTAGATGATTTCAATGGATTCAAAGTTATAATAAACGTAGTACCTCAGGAAAAAATACAGGGCAGTCTACAGGTACGATCGCCCCGGGACCTTCACAATGGAGTCTTTCACGCACCCACGTGCTAACTAGACCCGATTCTCACTACCTGAGAGTCCTCCCCTTTACTAGAAGGCCTACGAGTTTCTCACTACAACAAAAGGAAGGCCAGAAGAACGTGCAAGATGAATGAAAAAAGGGATGAAAAAGGTCGAGAAATGGGGAGAGGGTTATATCAATTAAGTATTCGGTAGGTGGGTCCATTAGCTAAACAGATTAGCCGTGTTGTCCATTTACAGGGGGGCTTGCATTAGGGATGCAGGGCGTGATTGTGCCTCATTTGCCATGCTAAACCCCTCGCCCCCTTTCCCGGGGAAGCCCCCGTGCCTCACCACCTCTCGCCTTTTGCCCACAATTACAATTCCCCGAGTCCTCTGTTGACACAACCAATCGTTTCTCCCTCTCGGGGGAAACCGCAATAAAAACGCAAATTTTTAAAGGCACTCCCGGAGTTTTCCTGGTGGAATGAACGAGTTTCAAATATCGGACGAGGTATATAAAACGTTCGTTACTGAGACGTCGCCTTTACAGAATTTTGATTCAAAATGATAGGCAGGTGGAAAATTCGCCTGGACCCTAATTGCGGCCAAGCATCCTCGGAAACAAACTAGCGCCCATTCGCGGTAACCAGGATGGGAAAAGGATTAAGCACTCAAACACTAAGAAACAGGGGAAACATTAAGAGAAACAATAAACACACAGGGAAAATACGAGGACAAAACCCTTCTCAACGATGCCCACTTCCACATCTGCATCCTGAGTCCTCCCCCAGAGTTGGGACCGGACTTGGGAGCTAAAACGCTTTATGAGGCTATTGGTACCACTGAGGTGCGTAAACAAACCTCAGATTTTCCATCCTCAATCGAACAAAAAAACAACAAAGTATTGAAAACAAAGAATAGTGCATTTTCCAGAAAAATTTGTCGGCTTTAATTTTGTGCTAAGTGGTCATAGGCGTAAATCATACCTATGGGCGAAAAACTAAAAATTTGGACAAAAAATTTGTCACTGATGTGCAATTTGAGCGTCATTAAATGTGTTCCCATATGGCAAGTGAACAATTTGGGGCAAAAAAAAAATGTCTTTTTGAATTACCTATCTTCAAGATGGGATATCTCAATAATGAAACAACGTATCGACAAAAGTTATTAGAGTATTTTGTAGAAAATTTTGCCGGCTTTAATTTTGTGCTAAGTGGTCATGTCGCTAGGAAGCATAGTTTTCGAGATATAGGGGGAAAAAAATTATGACCTTTAACAGCCTCCCAAGGTGGTTTACGGCTAAGCTTTACAATATATTTTACATCCTTTGTCATTTATTTGCAACCAGGCAGAAAATGTGTTTCCATGCCCAATCGAGGTAAGAAAAATGTGCAATTCAAGCAGTTTGAGGCTTCAAAAATGGAATACTAATAGTGTGAAGCTGGTTACTTGGGCCTTGGGGAAGATGGCCTCCTGAAATATTGCGTTTCCGCTAGTAAGTAGGTCGAAGCAAAACTGTGGGTTTTGGTGCATATCACAACAATGGATATTAAATTCTGATGGCGTTCAAGTGTTTGCCCGCTTGAGAAACTAACTGAATGTAAAAGGGAAGGGTTGTCAGTCTTAAGAGCACTTCGTCGCCCCATTGTTGTGTCAACTTTTAATATTGTACGTAGGCTAGTGAAAACATTGTATTGAAGCCACTTAGCTACGTCATCCGAAGATCCCTCTTTTTATTCAAATTGTTCGACTTTCGAAAAAATTTCACACGCAAACGAGTTAATAATTTCTCGCGGTAGTATTTGTGTTGACGCTAATAACTCCATAAAGCACCTGGCTAATTAAGATTCTTTCCCGGAGAATCGGGGACCATCGATCACCCTCCACCGCCGACATCTCATCAAACACAAGCGGTGCCGCTCCTTTTTTGTTCTGACTGAAGGCGAAAAAAAAGAAGAATCACTCACTGTCTCTGGTGGGGCCCACCTTTGGTCATTATACTCTTTATAATTCACACCTCCTATGTTGGAGGCAACCTTTCACAGCTAATTTACCTTCTAACCACCAAAGAACCATTTTGACTCCTTGATGAAGCTATCGGCTTCTTTCTTGTTTTTTTCCCCTTTCAGAACCATTTGTATACTTATCAAACCGTTTTATTGTCCTCAATGCTTCTATGACGAAACTCAAAAGGATGCATCGCAGTGCTCGCTGCTTTTGTATGACTTCAAACAATGTGGCCAACGAGGCTACGCTTTTTAAAACCTTTCTTGACAGTTTTAGTGCAGTTTAGAACGTTTTTAGACCATTTTAGACTCCTTTTAGACCTACAAACAACATGTAAGATCGTCTTCGGAATCACCATCAGGGATCACCATCACCATCGGGAATTACCATCAGACATCCCAAAACCATCAGGAATCACCATCACTACCGGGAATCACCACCACCATCAGGAATCACCATCAACATCAGGAATCACCATCACCATCGGGAATCACCATCACCATCGGGAATCACCAACACCATCGGGAATCACCATCACCATCAGGAATCACCAACACCATCGGGAATCACCATCACCATCAGGAATCACCAACACCATCAGGAATCTCCATCACCATCAGGAATCACCATCACCATCAAATATCCCAAAACCATCAGGAATCACCATCAGTAATCACCATCAGGAATCACCATCAGGAATCACCATCAGGAATCACCATCAGGAATCACTATCAGGGGTCACCATCAGGGATCACAATAAGGGATCACCATCAGGAATCACTATCAGGGGTCACCATCAGGGATCACCATAAGGGATCACCATAAGGGATCACCATCAGGGATCACCTTCAGGGATCACCATCAGGAATCACCATCAGGAAATCAGGAATCACCATAAGGAATCATCATCAGGAATCATCATCAGGAATCACCATCACCTTTGTGAATCACCATCACCATCAGTGAATCACCATCACCATCAGACATCACAATAACTATCATGAATCACCATCAAGCGTCACCATCAGACATAACCACCACCATCGGACATCACATTAACATCAGGAATCACCATGACCATTAGGAGTCACCATGACCATCAGCCATCGGCATCACCGTCACCATCACAACTAAAACGACGATACCTCCTATTTGAGCAAAAATTGCACTGCATCAAATTACAACTCATATTAAAAGTATAATGAAACCTTTATCTCGCCAATATCATATTTTTTTAAAAAGTAATCAATTTTAATTAAACATTTGATTTATTAATAAAACAACATTAATAGTAATAAAAGCGTTCTTATCGGATGAGATATAAAATGTAAAAGCTCGAAAACGGTCGATCTTTAATAAAGGCACAATTCATTCGTGATGGGTCGAACTGGGTGAGAGGGGAAGGGGGCTACTTTCAACCGGCTATTCATTATGGTCCGAAAATCGATTTGCAATAGGGAATGATTAATAATTTGTTTATCGTGCCTTCTCGCCTCTAGAAGAAGAAAAAGCGGGCACCTGGTCATGTAAGAATTTGAGGGCCATTCATTCCGGAGTCTATAATTAGAGTGGATAAGTTGTCTACTGAGTGTGGCCTCTACAAATCATTGGTCCCATTCTAATCTCTGGTCGAGGGGCGATTCAAAATTGAAGGCGACAAAAGGCTGTCAGGAAATGGGATTTTTTTAATAACTTTTCTTGGATGTTTATTGGTAAAGAAACGTCTACTTCAGATAATACAGAATCGAGGGAAAGTCCTCCCTTCACCACTTCCTTTTTTCCTCGTCTTGATCTTAGCGTATGTTCCTGACGGAAGAGGGTGACCACTTGTTGTCCCATCCGGACTACAATCGGACCAATTTGTCCGAGTGGGACCTTTGTCGACTATGAACCCTTCGCCCTTCAACTTTCAATCAACCTTGTACCGATATTAAATTTGTTCGCCCTATTGAAGGTGAAGGTGTGAAGAGAGACAAATGTAGGAGGTTGTTAACAAGCTCCTCCTATCGACTAATTTATGGCTCTATTACTCCCTGAAGGATGATGATCCCGCCGTGTCATTACACCGTCCTTTTTAACCGTTTCACACGCTTGTAATTATAAAGATTGAACATAAGCGGCTCTTTTCTAATCAAAAGATTTCAAGTTTATTGATCTGGGCTCAGAAAACGATCCAGGTCGAATCAAGAAACCATTCAAGAACAATTAATCTAGGGAGCTAAATGGAGCTAATTAATGAAGTAGTGGTGGTCTTCACCTTTAAGCGACAAAGGCGTCGAGTTGGGAACAGACATGAAAAGTTTTCAAAAGGTCTCAAAGCCCAATTAAGATAGTCTTATAAAGTTCGAAATTACGGGAGGCCGGCGATTGTGGAGCGAATCATTAGTCCCCGGGCACGAGCTTTATGAATAGAAGCGGAAAATAATGGAAGGATCTTCCCCGAAGAGCGTGCCCGGGGTCTACCGTTAGCCGTAGCTAAAGAAGGATTTATGCTTTTCACACCTAATGTGGCCGGAGGGGTGCCAAATCAGTACAGCGCCTCCACTAATGATACGCAGGTGAGTTATGACTTATGCGCCTCGACAAAGAGGTGATGGCTTCATAAGAAACAGGACCGGCCAGATGAGACCCTTTGTAGTTTTAATGAGTGACCAAGCTATTTACAGCCATTAGATTATCCAATTTCAAAAAGTTTCCATTCAACCCTAATAGACTCTTCTTTCCATAAATGAATAAAAAAGTAACAATGGAAAAATGCTGCTCTTTATGACTTCCTGGCTAATTAAATTAAGGATAATTTTATGCTTCCTAGAAGTGTTTAGTTTTTGCTTATTCTGGTCTGGTAGTTATGGAAGTGGGATCCTTGGAAAAGTGGGTTCTCTACAGAACTGTCCATTGGGACGCTGCCGCATTGCTAGTCCAGAGGCCCTAACCTGAATAGGTATGATGAAAATTTGGTGAAGATCGATGGTTTTCTACCGAAATCGGTAGGGCATAATGCTGCCGTCCTAGTTCCAACTTCCTGAGCCCGTACCCTGTATACTGTATGCTCAATGCTGTATAGGAATGATGAACATTTGGTGAAGATCAATGGCTTTCTACCTTGGTCATAATGCTGCCGTGTCCCTAGTTCCAACTTCCTGAGGCCATACCCTGCATACTGTATGCTGTATAGGAATGATGAAAATTTGGTGAAGATCAAAAGCCATCGATGGCTTTCTACCGATATCTCCATTTGGTTGGGAGGAATGCTGCAGCGTTCCTAGCCCCAACCTCCTGAGGCCTTATCCTGCTTATGGTGATAAGTAAAGAATAAATTAGGAATGTTGCGATGCACGTGACATATCGGAAGTTTTGAATAGGAATTGAATTGGTAGTTGTTTACTCGAAGGAAAGGAATCTTTTCTTCTTAATTGACAGACTCGGTTGAAAGTGTAACGTGTCTGATTTGGAAGCAAACTCGGGCGTCTCTTTTGTCCGTGTGGAAGACGGGAAGCAGCGTTAGAAGGACTAATTTAATTATAAACCGATTGAACCAAGTCAAAGTAGCTTTGAATAGACGGAGAATGACGGGGCGACAAAGCAAAAGAAGTTTTCTGCTCACTCACCACCTAACGACCTATTATAAACTCGGTTGTCCCCGTCTCACGATCCTCCCCCCCTTCAATACGTCGTAATTACCCGCCGGCTACCGGTAACAATAACCTCGACAATGAACGTATTATATTCTGAGTGATGACACGAGTTTGGGAGACGTCTAAATCTAGAATGCCTTCCAAATGAAATATCGTTTATCGCCACCAAGTTCCTAATGCCCGTTAAATCTCCCACGCTTCCTTTTCTTACTTGTTTTTTAAACTTGTTCCCCTTTCTGACCAATTTGTATTTAAAAGTCTAGAACGTAGGAATCCATAATAGAAACATAAATCTAGTTAATTACAGGGTTTAGCTTCTTTTGATAGCCTTCTATACATCATCGGATATTCGATCTTTTTACAGGAACCAACATTTTTTCAAAAGATTAGGTCCATGGATGCTGATTGTGTAGTTCTTTTCTTCCTGGAATTGTTTACCATCGACTTTCTGGAGACAATCCTCGTTTTTTCTTCGACTATTTGCGTTTGCGACTAAGGGATACATATTTGATAAGAAGGGTCCGTCATTTAAGAAGTAAATATTTGTGAGATGGAAAGCCGTTTGATACTGGTTCATTTAGTCTTTAAATAATTGATGTGAGCCGGTGTGAAAGATAGGGAGGGACTGTTTACAGAGAGGGTCAGACTTGTAATTCAATTACGCCCTCTCGTAAAGCTCTCTATCGCGCCTATTCAATATTTCCGTTAGTTTTTTCTCCCTTGTGATAATTACTTTTTGAATGTTTTAAAAGGTGACATGGGGAGGTTTTCAGATTGCCCAATAGTTGCGTGTTCACGAAAATCTCGTAGAACTCTGCTATCTGATCGAGTGCAAGAATCCTATAATCACGCTACAAGTTATAGTTGCTATTGCCGACGTTATATCCGCTTAATGGCGATCTCTCTTGTAGATCCCTCGGAATATAATTTATATCTCAATCCTTGTTCCTTCTCTTTCTCATTGGAAGCCCACGACGAAGCTCTTATAGTCTGTATCAATGATATAATTCCGAGTGTCGGGCTCTATAATCACCGGCTATCCACGACAATAAATAACCCGCACGCTAAACACCGGGTTATGGGCCCGCGGTGAAGGCGCCTCTGACCTAATAATTGTCCAGTATCAAGTGTTTAATTATGGGCCATAAATTATTAGACTACCAGCCTTGGATGGGCAGAAGAAAAAAAAAGAAACGAAAAAGGAATCTTGAAACCACCTGGCTAATGAACTAAAATATCCTTTATTGAAACTGTTCCAACCATAAATGTAATTGCTATTAATTATCCAACTTCAACATCCCGTCATTACTTTTTTGTTTACTTTTTCAGGCCTAATATTGTCCTGGGTGCAGCTCGAGACATCCAACAGTTCTGCAGCTAAAAGTCTTGAAAATCATCCAATTCAAGTCTTGTGTGTCCATTTTTCAACCATCAGCTCCATATTTACCAAATTTTCATCATACCTACTACCTAGACAGGGTAGAGCCTCCAGGCTAGGATTTCAATCAAAAACCACCGATCTTCTCCAAATTTTCACCATATACAGGGTAAGGCCTTAACTAGCCCCTGGCAGTTGAGAATTCGGTAGACAACCTTCGACCTTCACCAAATTCACTATATTCCAAGACTTAAAATTCGAGGTACTCAAACATTTCACAGGGGCCTGGGCTATTCGAGGGGAAATCGAGGTTTTAAGAGTTAATTTTTCGTCGAAAAACTTCGAAATCGAGGTTCTAAGAGTTAATTTTTCGTCGAATAACGTCATATCGAGTTCTAAGAATTTTTTGTGAAAAACTTCGAAATGAGAGCTGGCTATTCAATAAGTAAATAAAAACAAGGAAATTGCACTTTAAACGCTGGTTCTGAAGTTTTTTGAACAAAAATTTGCTCTTAAAACCATGATTTTGGGGTTTCTGACAAAAAATTGTCTCTTTGAAGTTGGTTTGAAGTTTTAAACGGAAATTTGGCTTTAGAAATGTTGACTTTGAGGTTTTTGACGAAAATTTGGCTCTTAAACCTTTGATTTTGAGGTTTATGGACGAAAATTAGGCTTTGCAAATGTTGATTTTAAGGTTTTTGAAGAAAATTTGGCTCTTAAAACCTTGATTTTGAGATTTTCGACGAAAAAAGGCTTATTTTGTTGTTTATGGTCGAAAATTGGGCTCTTGTAACTTTGATTTTGAGGTTTCTTACGAAAAATGTCTCTTAAAACTTTGATTTTGAGGTTTTTAGACGTAAATTAAGCTTTAAAAATGTTGATTTTGAAGAAAAATTCGCTCTTAAAATGTCAAGTTTAAGGGTTTTGTCGAAAAAAGGCTCTTAAAACTTTGATTTTGAGGGTTCTTAAAGAAAAATTGGCTCTCATAATGTCGATTTTAAGGTTTTTGATGAAAAATAGCGTTAAAATATGTTCAGAAAGAGAAGAAAAACTAAATTTTTGGGGGATATACGGAGAAAAAAAAGGGCCGGTCTAGTGGATGCGCCCGGTGGGCCGAAAACGGCCGATCCGCCCCTGGTGATTAACGATACACGTCCTGTAAATCTCCTTTTTTCGACTTTTATTGTTTTTGTCATAAAAATTGTGATTACAAAGATTATGATTTTCAAAAAAATAAAAACATGGCGACCTATAATAATGTATTCTAAAACTAAAATTCAAATGACATTTTTCAAAAAAACCAACAGTTTTTTCAGGATATTGGAGAAATGCATGAAAGAAAAATCACTTTCTTTCAGTGGCGTTCATATACCATTAAAAGTTCTTTAGTACTCAAAATTGCGCAGGATCTACACAATCCCGTCCAGATTTGTAAATAACATTGTTTGGATGGTGGCTCTCTGGGTTATTCGCGTACCACTCGGTATGTTGTTCCTGTCCACACCCCTTTTCCCTTCCGCATCGAAGATTCTTCCTTTCGCCTACTTACTCTACCCTTTCCCGTTAGTCGTGCCCGGCATCGCTGGTGCCTCGTACGCACGAAGATTGGTCGTCCTGTACTGCACAGCCCCACCGCTATCGTCCACTACCCAGTGAGTGTTTTGTGTTGTCATGCGCCTTGCAGCTACATCATCTACGCTCTTCGTTCTCGTACTTTCCACGGTCACACACTGTAACAGGAGCGGCCAAACTTTCCTTACACATGCTCGTGTCGGTGTTATCACACACACAGCGTAAAATAAAGAAATACCTATAAGCTTTTTTGTGTGTACCATTTTAACAAAGCACACTAACTCTCGCAAATTTACTGTTCTAAATCCAACGCGGTTCATCACTGGTCAACATGTTCTAACCGCCACCACACGTAAATATGTATAATAGAAAACGTAAAATGATCAAACTGTGATCTAAGAGCAAAACCTGTAGCTCATGGATCAAACTTGGCCGATCCGTCACTCGACACTAACCCGCACTACGCGTTATTATCCACTTGAGAACAGGGGTCACCACCCATGAGCAACGGCCACAGTACTTGCGGACCACGTTCCATCCGCCCATGAATCCCTGCAGATATAGAGAAATAGACGTGTAGTGTGGACGTACTGTCCATCCTCTCCTTTTATAACACGCACTTTCAGGTTCGATTTGCTAACGTACTATACCTTGTACATGCCGGCGTTCAGAGAAAGCCCCACCAATCCTCTAGAGTAGTGTCGCACAATCGGCTCATAGCCCTCGAGACACCTGCACTACCCCAATAAGAGTTCAGTTTATAACACACCAGAAACCTCTCGTTAACACCGAATCCGAAACGAGAGGATTTAAGTTGTACGTTTAGTCTGATCATAAGCATCAAGTCAAAAAATCGGGGGCCGGGTAAAACCCTCGAATGTGGGCGTCTCAGGTTCTCTCTATAAAGAGAGATGACACAGGATCGGCAGAAGGAGTTTAAGAGCTTCTAATAGAATTTGCCCTCCGTAAACCACACCCTGTCGCTTCGCTGGACACCCCACCACGGTTCGGTAGTGAAAGTTAGATTTGCAAATCGAACTCGAGTACTCTAATTCGCTATAATTAACCGATCTTAGACTTTATTTTTAATCAATTTATTGTTTTTTCAGAGTCAATACGATGGGACTGACTACATATGTCTTCTAATCCGTTGCTGCTGATAGAGGTGAAGGGATTACTCCGCCTGTGCTAAAGCAAGCGACTAATGTATATTTTTAATATTTTTGCTTTGTAAAACCATATAATTTAGCCACTAATTAAATAGACAATTTTTTATTTTTTCTCGAGTACTACTGATCGTTAGGCATTCCGTGTCCTTATAAGTGTAGTAACTATTGAGTACTGTGAGATTAAAAAAGAAAAAGATACCACATTTGACATACTAAAATTTTGGAAAAAACTATCTGTATATTTTTACCTAAAATCGCTAATTATTAATAGCCGTACATTAAAAACTTTCGCACAAAAATTGCTCAACTCAGAAATTTGAGCGTAGACTGGACAAAAAACCACGTATTAATCTAACTCTTACTCTAAAAGTACCAGAAAAAAAAAATCAAGTTCTTTTTGAAATCCGAAAAGAAACACAATATCTTTAACAACCAACAAGTTTTGTTGTTCACAGCAAACTAAATCGCACTAAGGAGAAAATATATAATATTATGCCCCAAATAAAGAGATCTATAAAGTTAAATTCTGGTCATGGCCTAAAAAAAGTAGTTCTGATTCGTCCATGTAAATGTCGACTAATTCGTTAACAGACCTACTAATAAGTTCTTTTAGGATAAAATCAGAAAAATCACAAACCATGTGTATTTAGTGATTGTTGGCGTTTCACTGGCGTGGTTTGGAGTTATCAACTTAAAAAAAATCACAAAACTCGATTTCCGGCTTTGGGGAACTGGGCTGAGCTGAGAAAACATGGAATCTCCGAACAAAACGCTATATTGCCTACTGAACCAATGAGTTTTCAGAGTTTATTTTTGGCCCAAATTTCAAAAAAGATAAGGGACCATGTTGTAAACCGTTTGCCTCTTATCACCCTCATGTCAATGAACCCATCAAAATGTGTGAATTTTAATCGTAAACGAAAATTTTGGCGCCAAATTAAGTCAAATAAGTCGCCTCAAATATGATATTTTTATTTAATTATTCCACGGGAGAATTAATTGGTGCGAGCTAAAAATAGGTGTGTATTCTGTATTGAATCAATCGATTCTTGGGTAAATACTAACGTATTTTTTCTGTTTTATTATAAATCGCGGAGGGCCCCCCTGTTTGAATTCACGGAGTTTTCACTTTAAAGCACAAGACTAGATAGGAGCTAATCTAGGAGTTTATAAGATTCTAATGTAAATGAAGCAGCATTCAATAATCGTAATACTCCATTAGCATTGTGGTCAAGTTAACAAACTCCGGTGAATTCAAAACGGCGGGGGCCCCCTCCTCCGCGATTTCTAATGAAAACACGAAAAATAAAGCGGTATTTAACCCAAGGAAGCGATGATATATAACAGAAACACCCTATTAAGCCGAACCAAATAATTCGATCCCGTGAAAATAAAGAAATATTCCATATTAGGCGAACTAATTGAAAAATGGCCCACAAAATTTCGCATAATTCACAATGATGGGGTCTTACCCGTGGAAGGCCAAAAAAAAACGGCTGTAAAGGCTCATATTCTTTATTTATAAGTATATCAAATGGCCAAAAATAAACGTTCGGGAAACACCAGTGTTCAGAAGAATTAAGTTTCGAGATCGGCCAGTTCGCCCCCGATCACCAAAATCGGAAACGGCGGTTTTTATTTGTAAAAATCGACCTAACTCGCAGAAACCCACGCACCCACGCCAACAAGCACTAATATTACAAAGTTGGTAATTAATTTTCTCGGACTTAAAAGGAAGCTTTAAGTATGTAGTACGGGTAAACAGATATAACGAATTTCTTGCTTAACATATATTATGAAACTACGGTCTAGGCCAATAGACCACGAAATGTAAATTAGTATAAGTTTATTCTGATGTGGGCAATAAAATATTTATAATAAATCGTTTTTCTTAGTGACTTAGTTCGCTGTAGAACCCAAAAAAAAAACCGCTGGGTGTATAAAGATAGATGTGTGTTTTTCGATTTCAAAAAAAAAGAACTGATTTCTGTTTTCTGTGTTACTTTTAGGAAGAGTTAACTATAAAACCGATGATTTGATCCCCCAGTCTTCCTCAAATTTGAATGTTGAGAAATTTATTGTGGAAAGCTATGGAGTTTACAGGGATAAAATTAGAGAATTTAGGTAAAATATACGAATTAGTTTTTTTAAAATTCTGTATGCCAAATGGGGTTATCATCTTTTTTTCATCTTTAACAACAAGTCAATTTATAACTTATAAGAAAAACGTCACGGCATGGGGAGTGCTTGAACTGAACTCATAGTTAATGGAAACAAAAAAAAATTGTATTAATTAGATAACAGTAGTAGTTGTTAACAAAAAAAAATATACAAAAATATTGCATTAGATCTGTTAGAAACTGAGGTCACAGGATAAGTAAACCTTCTAACACCTTCACAAAACACGAAAGAGGAAAAAATGTATTGAATAATATAATAGCCCATTCGTATATGTTTGCTCTCTTAAAAAGAATAGAAAACAATAAAGATTGTATATAAAATTAAGTCTAGATCGGTAATTATTAGCGAAATTAGCTGTACCGAGTTCGATTGGCAAAACGCGAATTTCGACCGACGGGGGTTTTTGGTTGGGGGCTCCCGCCGAAGGAAGGGTGGTGTTTTATGATGACGGAGGGGAGATAAATTTGGATCGAAGCTCTTGTAAACGCGCGTTCTGCCATTGTCCTGTTCATGATTTTATACAATTAAACAGGAAGGGGGGAGAGGGGAAGAGCGACCAAAAAACTCCAGGGTCCACGGCCCCGATTGTTGACTGATGATGATGAGGATAGTACAATTAAAATCCTCGTTCGACTGAGCCGTTCGAATAGAGTTGTGTGTCTGTTGTAAGAGAGAATAATAAGTGCAGACGCGACGCTCTCTGTTGTTCGTAAACTCCCAATAATATAAGTAACGTTCGAAATACCGGGAAAGAGGAGTAAAAGAAAGAGGGGACGACAGCCATCCCCCTCCGAGCTCTATTTCGGTTCTCTTAGTCCTGGAGTAGTCTTATGCCGACAAATGTAGGCCGCTATTGCTTTTCGGCCCAATGGCTTTACATACGTTTTATACGAAATAAACGATCATTAAGGATCTGTGTCAATTTTTACGTTTAATTGGCCTTTTTGTAAATTATACATTTTTTGTTTTCTATTGCGGAGATGATTCGGTTAGTTGTTGAAAGTATGCCGAGTAGGCGGGTAGGCCCCGACGATGCCCATCGCGGAAACTTTACTTTTCGCAATATAGAAGATGCTTCGTTTTTAAATAACAAAAAAATAAGGCTATTTTGTTCTTATTCAAGATCGTGTGGTCAAAATCACACATGTCGGATTAAGTCAGGACAAATAGTTTTATGCACGAGACTAGGTTATGTTGAAGTTTGATGGTCCGAGTGGGGATGGCGATCAAAACAAATAACGAGCTGTACCCCCAACTGGGAGGGTTGATTTTTCTTATGAGAGGTACCGGGCGCCTATGCTTCGTTTTCTTAGCCGCACCTCGAGGGCTTTCCCGTTGCTAAACTCTCATTTTTTATTAAAAAGAGGATTAAATATTGCGGGAAGAGAAGGGTTTCGCTAATTTAAGATACTTGACAGCTTGCAGGAATTTTCAATTTTTAATGCATTTTACATAGGGAAGTCACCAGAGGTGTAGGATCGCAGGGGTTTAAAAAAGCACGAGGGAAGCGGTTGGGGGAGTGAGGTATACAGTCTCCCTGCGCAAGCGCAAGTATCGTTTTACGTGACTTATATTTAGGGTCTACGGACGGCTGCTGGCAAGTTATATGAAAAAAGCTTTATGTGATAATTAAGGCTTCCCC
>JAGWEN010001779.1:0-13180 GCA_018703685.1 Orius laevigatus | reverse complement strand
TTTTAGCGGATTTCCGGAGGAAAGCAGGCTATTGGGGCCGGCCTCACGGCGGCTTTCGGCTTAGAGGCTTATATATTCGTGATCAGGACGATCTCCTGATCACAAAAATATAGGTCATTCCCAATCATGGCGATATATATATATATATATATATATATTTATATATTTATATATGTACCGACGCGATAACTCGAGCTAGGATTGTTTGAATTAAACGAGACTTGGTATTTAAAGCTTTTGTTTCACCAGGTAGAAGCCTATTGAAAATGGCTTGAATCGAGAAAGCGGTTCTGGTACTTCGCTTAGGGCATAAAGGGCATTTTCGTGATTTTCTCGGAACCTGAAGGTTTGAGATGGTTAAAAATCGTGACGGGAAAGTCCTAGGGGCCGAGGATCATAGTTAATAGCAGTTCAAATTTCAAAATCGGTTCTGGGACTTGTCTAAGGGGCCTAAATAGAATTTCGTGATTTTCTTGTAATCTTAAGGTTTGAGATGGTTGAAAATCGTGATGGGAATGTCTGATGATCGGCAGACCGTATTAAGAACGGTTCAAATGACGGAAGATGTTCTGGGACCCACGTTAAGGGGCCTAAATGGAATTTCGATATTTCTTCGATGCCGGAAAGTTTGAGATGGTTGGAAATGGTGACGGAAATATATTATGGCCCGAGGACCATAGTAGAAGACAGTTAAAATCGCCTAAGCTGTTCTGGGACTCTCCTGAGGGACTTAAATGGAATTTCGTCATCTTTGAAAATAAGAGCATGAGATGGTCGAAATCGATTATAGGAGCTGCTCATGAACTGAGAATTCACATTTGACAACAGATCAAACCCGCATACGAAAAAGAAGCTACTTAGGGCATTGATGAAATTAATTTTAGAATTTGAACTTTTGGCGGTGAAAATCATGTGGTTTGAGTTGATATTTCTAGGCTGATTTCTAGAGGAATTGAAGCTATTGTGGTCGGTGTGATGGAGGCTCCGGGCTCAGAGACCCATTTTTATTTTACTGAGGTGGTGGGGGGGGGGATAATTAGGACATCAAAGATAGGCTTAGGGAAGGCCTTTCCGGAGGAAATCCGCTGCTTCTCGAGGCTGCCTCGAGGCTTTTTTTTAAATTATATTAATAGATTATTTTCCATTTAGGCCTGAAAATAGGCAGGGTCATATTGTGTTAGCATTAAGTTTAAATTATTCAGAGAAAAAATATTTTGTAATTTTTCAATAAAAAAAGTTCACTTTCCATTAAGTTATTGTTAACGAGTCACCTGACTGAATTATTAAAAATTAAATTAATAAACGGTCTCTTTGAAATATGAAAAGGGCCGTCAGGAATAAAAATCCGTTTTTTTACGCCTCGTCTATGAATCGAGGTCTCACTTTTTAACGACTTCCTGCATTCCTTCACTGACGACAGATTTGTAACGGAAAAAAAATCTTACAATATCGATCTTTTTTAAACTTTTTAAAGGAATTTGACAAAAAGCGATTTACTTTCTGTTTGAATCTAAAAGATTTTATTTGTTTTAAAAAAGCTGGGGGTTGGAAAACTTTTTTAAAAAGGAATCAATAGGAAACTTTAAAGAACAAGGTGCGTTTTACATCAAGAAACATCAAGCCCCGCAGAAAAGTTTTCTTGAACGGCCGAGCGGTCAAGCATTCAACCTTCACATCTTCAACTTTCAAATGCATTCTATGTTAAAATACGTTGCCTTTTTTTCGCATCGATCTTTTTTTAAATTTAATTTATTTCATTGAGCCTCAAGGCGACATAATTTAAAATTAAAAAAAATTTAATTAAATTCTAATTAATAAATCCTGCATAATGTTTGTATTTAATGGAAGAATAATTATGAAGAAGAGACCTTTTGGGGGGGGGGGGACAACAGGAAAACCGACCAAGAATGTGAAGTTAAAGAGTTTTCCTATTTGTTTTTGTACCCCTTTAATGACAAGCCTAATTTTCGCGAATTTACTTCCTACATATTTCCATAAATACCTATTTTGTATTAGGTTTTTTTTTTTTTTTTTTTTTTTTTTTATTTGGTGAATGATCAGTGCTTCTCCAAAATCTCAATTTTGGTGTTTTTAGTCCAAATATCCCCATATCCCTACTCTGGAAGCATTCGTGTATTGCGCTTTCAACAGCAAACAAACATCAATAACTATCGATGTAATTGAGAATTCGAATTCAATATAAATTATGTGAACTTTGTTTGAGTAAATTTTTATACAGATGAGAAATTTATTATGTACCTACAAAAAAAAAAAAAAAAAAAAAAAACAACTATTTTTAGTCCTCTAAGCCTGTAACTTCAAAATCCATTTTTTTTTTTTTACAGTAAAATTTGCTCAAATTCGCATTTTATAAACCAATAAAGTGTATTACCTTTGCTGTATGTTTACACAAACGATTATTTCGACTTTTCCACTCGAAAATTAAATAAAAAGATTTCTTCTCATGAAAATGAAAATTTCATAAAAGTATTGATAAAAATTTTGTTTACATAAACTCGTTTCAGAGAGAAGAAAATTTATAATAAATACAATTCCTAAAAAAAAAATGGATGAAAAAAAATCGAGGGAAGATGAAAAGATCTATTGAGGACTCCAAAAATAGTCACGGCCTACTTAATAGGACAGTCATATCCCTAAGGAATGCTAGTAGAAAAGACACCCCCATTCATAAGCCGCAAATCAAGAACTCATAAAATATTGCTCCGCATATCTAATCTAAGAACAAATGATTTTTTAAATTATTCAAGTGAGAAAAGCATTAAAACTTCATAATTCAACCGAATTTTTTTAATTTAATTTAATTTATTATTCTTTTAATTTTTATGTTTTCTCAATAAACAAAGGTTTTAGTATTTTTATTTTTTTATTTTTTTAATGGTTTTTATTAATCCGATTTTTTGATTTTTCGTGTTATTCATGAATTGGCAACAATGTTATCGATAACAGGATCCTTATTATTAATCAATCATTTTCTGTTGATTAACTAGATATATAAATAAGTTTCGATTCCTTTGTTTAATCATGTATAACACGAAAAGTATCGTTGTAATATTTTTTGTAATTATGGAAATGCACAAAATGTCCACACAAACTAGCTAAACAGAGCATTTCACATTTGAATGAAACTAATTTTAAAAAAAAAGTTGATTTTAGTAATTAGAATGTTAAAACCAATCTTTCCATTACATCAGAGAGGATTATTACAAATAATATAGCGGATTTGATTCGTTCCTGATAATCTGATTAATATAATGTAAACATATTTTAATAACAACGCAATGATTATTGTACATAATGAAAACTTAATAAAAATAATAAACCTAACACAGATTTTTTTCAAGTTAAAAATTCTCACGAATTCAAATCGCCTAGCGGAAGATCTCTTAACATAAAGTTCATGTAGCCCTAAGTTTATTTCACTTGAAAAGATTATTATGAAGTTATGAAGCGGTATTTTTAGATCAATAGTAAAAATTAGGGTTTATCCTGTAAGAAATAAGAATTTTATAATGTAATAAATATGGAAAAGTATAAGTTATGGGCTAAGTAATTTTTTCAAACCTGTTAGAGTGTAATGACAGCTAAGATAAACGTCACCGTCATTTTAGCGAGCTCGTATTGTGTTAGCACTTTAACATGACTTGGGTTCGAAAGTGTGACACCAGACACGATACCTCGGACTGAAACTCTTTGAATTGGAAGAGAGGCCGGTCGGAAAAACGGCGCCGCAGGGGCTCGTCGCTCCAATAAAAAAAAACAAACGAAATAAAAAAGGCGGAAATAAAACAGAAAACCCTCCCGCCACCCTTTGTTGTTCTCCCCCGCCCTACCATCCGATTCCTTATAGCTCTTTTTACCCATCAAACACAAGAAGTGGAAGTCGAAGGAACGTACAAAAAAAGGAAAAAAAGTCGGGATGTATTTTATTACGTCCCTCTTTTCGGGGTGGTATAAGGGTCCCGGGTATCAATGCTTTTCTTCAAACTTTCCTTTTCCTCCAACTTCAGATACTACCTTTTTTTTATGTGACCTTGAACGAGAAAAGATTTCTTAAAACGTTTGCCGATGAATACAGTAAAACTTCGTTATAACGCTCCCGTTTATAACGATTTCCCGGTTGTAACGCTCTTTTTCCCTGGTCCCGGTCCCGGGGGGTGTATTTCCATAGGAATTTTGTTCGTTTTAACGCTCCAATTTCCCGTTTATAGCGCTTCGATGGAAGAAAAAAAAATTTTTTTCTTCGAATTTTGTCGTTTCTTAGTATAGGATTAGACAAAAAAGTGATGTCGAGTGCAATTTTTTCAAAAACCAACTAAGATAAAAGACGTTTTATCCTTAAAAAAGGATGATTTCTCATGATGGATTCTAAGAAAGTGCAGATTGAATGACTTTATGTAAACAAACCTATACAATACGTTTCCACGAATTCAGAAGTCGTTAGCTTCGAATTTGTATTTTTTTTTGTCAGTCTTTTACCTCAAGTAGAGGAGTGACCATTCATTAATCAAAATTTCTGGGAGATCATTCTCGATTAAAGAAAAAATAGCGTTACTTTAGGAGTTCGACACTCTCTGACAAAGGCACAGAAAGCCGAAATATCAAAAAGTGAGTCCTCAGTGCTTCTTCTTTGTTTTTGTTTTTTTCTTTTCGTTTCGCCCCCTAAAAACTTTAAAAAAAGTTTTCGTATTCATTCCAAAGATTTGCCTACAATGTACAATCAATTTAAAAATCAATTTTTAAGCCATTTATAAGGATTTTTATCACTTCACGCTTATAGCGCTTTCCCGGTTATAGCGCTCCTTTTACTCGGTCCCCAGAAGAGCGTTATAACGAAGTTTTACTGTACTTAAGTTCGTCTGACAGGTCACCAAATACATGATTGATGATCCCCTAAATGATGTTTAAAAAAATGAAGCTCTATTTTATATCTTGAACATCGTAATTTTTATAAAATGATTATTCTAAAGATGAAAATAAAAATACAAATGGCTTCTCGAATTTTGGACATTTTTGGCCAAAATCACTAAAGGTAAACAATTTTTATTTTTTAAAGTTAAAACTTAATATCTGGAAGTTATTTGGTGTGCTGAGTACGAATATAATGTTGTTTTTGACGAGAAAACTTTTCCTGGGGTAGTTTTAAGTTTACTTAGTTACAAAAGCTGTTTTTTGGCGATAACTCAAAAAATATTGGTCTTAAACTTTTTAAATTAATTCCATTGTATTTCTCGTGCAATTTTACATAAGAATTGATATCTCATTTGAAAATTCCCAAAAATTCATATTTTGGCTTATCGAATTTTTCCTGAGCTTCCTGAAGAATATTCACAGAAACCCAAGGACCCAGCGAAACTTTTTTAAGGTCTAGAACCACCAAAAAAAGTTTGGTCAAGATCTGAGGTTACATGACCGTGATTTCCTTCGTGAGATTGCAGGGAAGGTGACCCTGGGGTTATACGAAGACGTTGAGATTTCTTGGGAATTTCGAGAATTTCGGAGGAAAATTTGGGTTGTTGAAGTTTATGTTTTTTTAAATTTTTTTATTTATATTTTTTATTAAGTAGTTTGCTATAAAAACTTTGACGTTCAAAGATGTAGTCTAAAATAATTATATTTTATTATGCTTTAATAGTGTTGAAGTTCGTGTCTCCTAACAGTTTATATGTTTTGCCTTGGGTTCCTAACTCCCGTAATCCTTTAAATTCGAGGGGAGGCGGCTATATCGTGGGTGGGTCGGGAGAAGTGGTAGCTACTAAGCCCGAGGTGAGGTTTCTTGACTACATTAGAGCAGAGCATGACCTGTACTAATCCAGTCTGTTTGTCAACCCCTCGCTACTACCCCTTTCGCATATTCCCAACTCTCGCTCCCATTACCATTCACTCAATACCACAAACACAATCTCCTAACCGAAATAAGTGCCTTTAGTGCAATTAAGAAATCACATTTAATTCTCACTAGGGCCATTTGTATTTTCGGATTAAGGCGCTTAAATAGACTAAACCTTCACGACACCAACGCTATGCATGAAAACGCATTTTGACCACAAATGTTTTGACGTGAAAAAACTTTAGGAACTACCTAGATTTTGTGTTGATGCAGTCGGTGACCGGTTGTAATGACGGGCTATTTCATCATGTATGTACATAATCAGAAGTGGGGCGCCTGGCAGCCGCTATAGCCGCCGTTTGTTCATTTGACTTGCGACTGTTTCCTCCTTTTCCAGATTACCATTTCGGTGTTAGACGTTAAAACGTGAAACTACACGTGTTTGTTTTCAAAAAAACAAAAAATTAATCTTGCTATAAATTGGTCACTAAGTTGTCACCGGCAGTTTTAGGAGTAATTTATGTAGATAATATATCACCTTGAAATTATACTAAGGGGCCGGAAGTGCGGAATATACCCCGTAAAAGGTGTTCAAGTGGCTTTAACGTGACCAATTACGAGGATCCTATAGTGTTTAAGCTCTCTACTAATTATCGCTCTGCTCGTTTGTATTTAAAATTTACATATCAAAAGCTATCAGGGTAGAAGTTTTTATAATCGATTTAAAAAAATATATAAGATTAACAGTATTGAATAATTTTCAATTTATAGTGAGTTATCCGGTTTATCAGAGTCCTGTCATATTCCAAAGGTCATTGATCTCATAAGCTTATAAAGAATTTCAATTTTTTTTAATAGAAAGTGATTTAACCTGGAACCCTCGATTTTAGGAGGGGGACAAAGAGAGGTGGCTAGGAGGAAGGTATGGGAAGTTGGGGGTTGGTGGGAGGTCAAGGAGGATAGAGGAGGTGATGGGTGAGTTAGGGGATGTGGTGGAGAGTGAAGGCTATGTTTGTGAAGAGGTTTGTAGAGCCCCTGTTGTTAAGCTCTAGTTATACCGATTTTAATTATTTAACATTGTAAAGAAATTTTTCGAACAAAACTTTAAATCAAAAAGATAGGTTTGCCCAAGGGGGAAGGTTGCCTGGGAAAGATCCGGCCTTCTTTTAAGGTTGAGGAAACATTATACAGACAAAAAATGAAAATAAAAATAAAAGGCGTAGGTCACTAATTGTTCAGCCGCTAATGAAACCTACCTCTTTAGCATAATAATCCTACCCAAGGGCTGAATGTAAAAGCACATCGGAGTAAACAAAGAAGCCCAACTAACTTTTCGCTTTCTTCATTCTTCTTCACGATATTTTATTTAAACTTTTTTCTTTAAATTTTAGAAAGTATTTCGGTTTTTAATTACAATAGCTGATGATTAAGGTAGGTGCTATATTTTGTTATCTATTTATAAAGGGAAAAAAGAAGGAAGGTATGTTTTGATCAGTGATTGTCTGATTTCCCTAGTGTTCTATCGCTCCTCTAAAAATTCCATGTGTGTTTTCCATCCGGGGATGCGGTGGGTAACCCAGGAATCAATTCGAAACATATTTACGTACCCTTTGCTCCCCCCCCCCTCTCCACTTGTCAAAACATGCGATATTTCCATGGCTCGTCCCAGTTTCGGCCCCGTCTTAAATTCAAACTCGCTTCAAATGGCCTCGCCGAGTTTTGATTTATGCGCATAAGGAGTAAGTTTTTCGAAAAGCGGTCTATCGGGTAAAAAAGGGAGCTTTTTTTTATATTCCTCTCTAGGGACGCTTTTGTTATGTAAATTTTAAAAACCGAACGATCCCGGCGATAATTAGTAAATGGCTTATACACTTTTATAATGTGAAAAATGGCTTCCATTGATTTTTATCAATATTTTATAACTTTAGAAACGGAGATTGACCCAAAAAAAAAAACCATAACCGAAACCCGTGCGCTTTGGCGTCAGGAGCGTTTTTAAGGTGATTTTTTCAGTTTTTTTTTTCGCAAATATCTCGAAAATCGTAGGTCGTAGGCGAAATAATTATTAGTACAAAATTAAAGATTTTTGAATTTTCTACAATGTTGATTTAATGCAATTTTTTGTAGGACCAAACATATCTGAGCTACGTGGTAGAAAAAAACGGGGTTATCTATTTTGACCTCTGAAGGAGAGAAGACGTCATCTAATCAAAAAAGTCTAGATAATAAAAGTTGTATAGAATTTAATTACCTTTTGAAAACAACTTTCAAAAAGCAATTAACGATAAATAGGGAGGGGTTGGGGTAAATTTCAAAACAAATTTCATTCAAAAATTGAAATTGCAAAAAAAAAAAATAAAAATAAAAAATTAAAGCTTATAAAATTTGCTACATATTTGATTTACTAAGATTTTTTCTAGGACCAAAGGTTTCGGAGCTACGAGGCAACAAAAAAGCGGGATTTTCGAGTTTTTTCTAAGAAAAAATTAAGATTTTAGAAAAGTCGGAAAAAAGCAAGGAAGGCGTTTTCTAATGAAAAAAGCATACTAAGCAAACGTTGTAGAGAATTCAATTTCCATTAAAAATCAAATATCCAGAATCAATTAACGGTCAACATGTTGGGGTGGGATGAGACAGTAGTTTCAAACCGTTATTTAGCAGATTTCAAACTTATTTTGTCACGAAACAAAAAAATCAATTTCTGACAATGAAAACCCTTCTTGAACAGATTTTTTCGACAAGAAAAGACCTTTTTTTGGCCTGATCAAGGAAGACCATTTTCAGATTGATTTTGCTACTTATGGGACCACTATAAGCCCTCCAGCTTTAAAGAAATAAAATAAAAAATTTTCATCTCATTTTCTAGATATTCATAATGACAGAGAACACATTAGGTCTTAATTGGGATTTTGATGAAAAAATGTTTTAATTCAATTCTCAGGTGTTTTGGTTTTATAGCTCCGAAATTGTAGAAGGGAACTCTTGGAAGTTGCGATGTGGAAATCACTATCGCCCATTGTACTCGCGGGACTTAAAGAGCTAAGTCTGAGCCCAAACCCCCTTTCACCCTCCGAGCACTTTACAAGTCATAACCTAATCCCACGCGAAGATGAGAGAACTTTAAGGAACTGCGAGGCACAGGTTGTAACTCTCGAGTTACACCAGAGTTGGCACCGCGGTGTTGTTCCCTGTAATGTCAACCACTAACAATTGCTAATGAGACAACTTAATTGTTCAACTGCTTTACGCTTCCAAACTTCCACCATCTTAATATCTTGACCCTTTCTTCCAAAGAAATCGCTTCCAGTAAAGGTCGACAACTTTTGAACCTTTCAACCACGTGTTTTATCCTTAATAATTTAGTATCCTTGTTTCGATAAGAGTTCGAAAAGACATATTGCTCCAGAGAAGAGAAACAGAAAACAAAGGCTTTAAAGTAAATCTAGAGTTCTTGCGCTATCTTAAAGCTTTTCTTAGGTCGCCGTTGAGGTATCTCGACCGACATTCATTTCAAACGCCCACTCCCAAAGCTTTCCAGTTTCTTCTTTTCATCCCGCACTTCCATTAAGTCTTAATTAACAAAGATCTGACAAAAGGGCCGAGCCTCTCTAAAAACTTTTAGTTCATAAAATTAAGAACATTTATCACTTTCTTCTTTAAAAGCCCTCATAGCAATAGAGAAGATTTCAAAGATGAGGAATTTTCCTCTAAAATTGTATAGAAAAGAAATAATTTTTTTTATCCCTTACATTCTTGAACTTCCCCCAACCCTTATCTAAAAATTAGTACCTTCCATGCTTCTTAGGCTTTAGTTTTTGGCTTATAATAACGAGAATTTCTTGAATTGAAATGGTTCAGAAAACAAGATACAAAGGAAGTTAAATATGAAGCTAATATTCGGGTACTTTGAAACGAAATAATTAAACTTTACTTCAATATTTGAGGGTTGAAGTCAAGAAGGGTAAGGCGGTTACGTAATTAAGAATTGCCTAAAAATTGTAAAGAGTGTTTTTTGGAATCAGAATTTTTTTGTGTATTGTTTGAAAAGAAAAAAAGAGTCCCGCGGCAGCAGGACTAAAGAGGTAGATTTCTTTCAGATGGTTAGATCTCGAAGTTTCTAAAATTCGAAGAAAAAAAATCATCTGTTTCCGCGTAAAAATTCAAAATTTTCTTTTTTTACCTAGATTCAAATCTATTACACCCAGCTGATCCAAACCAACTTTAAATCTTTCTTAGACATCCCCATAACATCACTTTTAAGTTTGAAAGCAATTGGATGAACGGTTTAGGAGATACGCAGTTTAGGCCCTAAGCAAACTACCAAAACCGTGGTCCGATTTCAGCCGTTAACGAACTCATAAATTCTATAGTTTAAAAGCCCTAAATACCGAATTTCATGATCGTCAAGTAAAAATTACTCAAGTTATCGTGCGAATATATATATATATATATTCGGTGACTTAAACTTTAATATCCTGATTGATTCAAAAGATGCGCTGGCTAATGACTATCTTGATATCCTCCAAGAATTTGACTTTTTACCCTTAATAACAAATCCGACTAGAATATTTAAAGATTCTATAAGCTGTCCTCGATCATATCATGATCAAAATTCCAATAACTTTAATTGTTTGAGCTGCATTCTACAGGCTAATATTACTGACCATTTACCGATATGGTGGCATTAATTGAATTTCACTGTGGATAAGTCGAATAAAAATAGTAAGTGACACTTAAGAAAGAAATCGAGTTCGACAATTTATTAACATCTTAAAAACAGAAAACTGGAATGAAGTTCTAAGTTGCAGAATGTGATGAAGCATTTGAAAAATTTTTGGACTTATTTTCTGAGAAAATCAAGATCTGTACTAAAGTAACAAAAATTAAATATCTAGTAAGAATTTTAAAAGTAACCTTGGGTGACGAAAGGGATAATTACATCAATTAGAAATAGAGATTTAATGTTTAAAATATTAAAAATAAACTAATTCCTCCTCTAAAGTAAATGCTATAAGCAATATCGTAATCTCTTGAATAAAATCATAAAAAAGCAAAGAATAGTTATTTTCGACAGGTTTTTGATGATGCTAGAGGTGACTCTAGGAAGGTATGGAATCTAATAAATATGTGACAAATCAAAGAAGAAAAATCATGATATTCACAATATTATTGATGAAAATGGAATAAGTGATCGATAGCTCAAAAATGCCAATGCTTTAACTCATTTTTTCTAAAATTGGTAATAATATTAAAAACAGTATTAAGGCAAATCAAATTTCAAGGTAATGAATCCTTTGTTTTTGATAAAAATTTAAAAATAATAAATCATATTTCTTCGACCTGTTGAAGATAAAGAACTTATAACTCTTTTCTCACAACTGAAGAATGAGAATTCATTTCTGAACATGACATTTCAAATGAAATTCTTAAGAAGACCAAAGATTACATATACTCCGATTAAGCATATATTTAACTTATCTTTTATCGAGGGGATTTTTCCTTCAAAATTAAAAAAATCTTAGTTATCCATTACACAAGAATGGCAACAAAAACGTCATGTCAAACTATAGACCAATATCATTATGTTTATCGTTATCTAAAATTTTAGAGAAATGCATCAAATCAAGATTAACTAAATTCTTAGATGATTATATATTCTTTCAAATAAACAATATGGTTTTAGAAACGGAAAATCCACAGAAATGCATTATATGATGTTTCCAAATATATAATGCACAACATTGATAAAGGTAATCATGTAATAGGTCTTTTTTCTCGATTTACATAAAGCGTTCGATTCCATTTGTCTGAACTTCTGTTTAAAAAATTGGAAAATTATGGAATACGAGGAAAGGGCTCGACCTATCTCATCATATATTACTAACCGATCACAAAACGTAAAAATTAATGTATCATAAGTGATGATATAGCTCTTAACTCGGGATCCCACAAGGTTCGTGTCCTTGGACCTTGCTTTTTATACATTTATCACAACAATATTGCAATTATAACGTTTCCAGGAGAATCTTTGTTTTGCTGATGATACGGTTCTTCTTTACTCTCATAAAAATTGCGTCACAAATTCTAAACATTGTTGAACTGATTAAAACTTAGTTAAGCAAGCCCTAGATTCAATTTCTTAAATTAAATGCTTCTAAAACTGTACTTATTCATTTTAGTAAACAAAATTAAAAAGACATTACTCATGTGATGGTCTTATGATTCATGATCAAGGATGTAATGGAAATTGCAATATATTTAAATGTGATCAGATCAATTTCTGTGCACAATTGTAATATCTAGGAGTTATTTTTGAAATGCAGAGAAGGGCTAAATTTTGATATTCACGTTAATATGATCTGTAATAAACTTAGATCCTTACTATTTATCATAAATTTTCCAACTTAATATGTAATTGATGCTAAACCTTAAAATAGTTTATATATGCCCTATTTCAATCAGTTGCTATTATGTATAATCATTTGGGGAAGTACTCATCGTTTTGGTCCTAAACAAATTCCAAACCACCAAAATATTACGCCTTAGCAATTATTTTATCGAAGCCGAGATTATCGCAGTACACCCAACTTTATAAAGAATATATGTTTAAAAATAGATCAATTACACACCTTGCTGTAGGAATTTATGCTTTTAAATTTAAACTATCCCATGATTATGTACACAAATTCAATAACCAGATTACAAAGTGCTTACTAATTTAAGACTCCAAAAATTAATACTAATATATTTTTAAGACATCCTGTAAATATAGCCATTAAACTCTCCCTTCAATATAAATTTACTTATATACTCAGTCCAAAACTTAAATAATTTAAAAAATATATCTATTCACAAATTTTTAGGTTAATTTCAGAATCAAATCGTATTCAATTTTATTTTGTGTTCTTGTTTTCTTTTTTTCTATAGGTATTTAAAATTATTACTAATTGTATTCTTTCTTTTTCGCAGAAGAAGCGACATTTTTTATTATATTTTAAATTTTTAATGATGTCAATATTTAATGCTGTATTTTCTATCCAGCTTGCCCACAAGTATTATTCTTTGCAAGCTGCTGCTGCTTGTACATAATTCACTATAAAAACGATTATATGTGTATGTAAATTTTTGTATTATAATATGTATGTACAGCAGAAATAAAATTATTTTGAATTTGAATTGAATTTGAATATATATATACATATATATATATATAAACTTTGAGTTGAGGGTGGTTTGGGGTCCAGAATCTGAAATGAAACCTGTCACAAAATTTTGATTCTGAGACTACTGCCCCCATGCCATAGGTAGATTTTCTTCTGAAAGAATCTACCT
>JAGWEN010001778.1:0-13435 GCA_018703685.1 Orius laevigatus | reverse complement strand
TTAATATGTGCGGATTATTCGTGGATTTCGAGCGACAGTATCCTTTCGTATCATTTGATTTACTGTCGAATTTCTTGCAAATAATTGGGCAGATTGCCAAAAGAAAAAAAGCCTATTTCGTGGTCTGTCCGACGGAATTTCCTTTTCACGAAATCCAATTCGATGAAGTTTTGGAAGAAAAAATGTTACCTAAGCTAGAAAATTTTTTATAACTTCCTATTAACAGAAATAGTCGACTCGAGAGTGGTGAGGGGGCCCAAAGTGATAAAAAACCATTTGAAAATAAAAAATATTAAAATAGTAAACATATTTGAGTCTTTCATCCGCCGTCGCATATCATAAAATAAAAAATCAAGTTTATCGACCTTGAGTAAATGAAAGAGGTGAGTCATTTTCTTCCCCCACTTAATTATGTAAAACAAGTGGAGGACACAAGAGAAAAATTTATGTCTGTACCCTGGCTCTCTCAGTATTGTATTGCTGTAATTTTTTTGGATGTCGAGTAGATTGTTTTTCTGATCTATGTCATGTATCATGCTGTCCAATTTGTCATTAGTTATAATGATTTTTTTTTAAATAAACATTTTCAGAACTACATAACTAAAACTTAAGAATCGAGATGGACTTAATTGATCTTCAAACTTAACCATTTCTCCATTGGAACAGAGTTGGTTTTTTCAGTCGAGGGTAGCTCTGGAAACTGCCGAATGAAAAACCTTAAACGAGATGGCTATTTCTCCATTGGAACACAGTTGGTTTTTCAGTCGAGAATAACTCTTGAAACGTGCCGTATGAAAAACCTCAAACGAGAATCTCGTTACGAGATGAAGCGTAACAATGAGGCAGGAATGGACAGTGCAAGGAAGAGTTGTCAGTAATCTCTTATGACTGATTTTTTAAACTTGCATCTTGAAGATTTCACCGTCCCTCATCTTGCCAAGGTTTTATTTATTTATTATTTATTTGCAGAAACAATTACATGTATTGCAATGGTCATATAAACAGTATGTACATAGTGTACAAATTCTAATACATTCTTGTTATAGAAAAAATAAATGAAAGGTTGCCCCAAATGCTAGCGAGAAATGTATCGGACGACAAAATTCCCTTAACTCCAGAAGCAACTACAATTGCCCTCAGCGTCCACGTGCATCTGCATTCAGCAACTCTAGAAAATGTCTCTTTAGAAAATGTCTCTTCGCACATGACCGAGCGACGAAATTCCCGGAACTCGACGTGGAGGGGGCTGCTTTTTAGACATTGCTGTTACCTCACGTTGCTTGTTACCCAAGTAGGTCTTAATTTGATTTTTATATTTTAATTTTCTACAAGTGCCACTTTTTACTTTGCCCAAATTATTTACACAATAAAACTATCATCATATATTTTAATTTATTGTATAAAGAACAGACCACCTTGACCGACCTCTAGGTCTATGCGGCCCGCCCCCGGTGTCTAAGCTAAGGGGACGCTCGCAACGTCTCCTCGCACATGACACGAAAAATGTCACCGTCGGCCGCCCTCATCTTGTTAAGGTTGCCCCAAGTGCTTTGTCAGACTGATTATGTGAAGCCCCAAACTCTCTTGTGCGCAGTGTTCCAGCATGTTCGGATGCTCACATAAGCAAAATATGTAGCTGGGTGGAAAACTTCCTCCTTGATTATTCACCAAAATATGGGCACGTCTGCATATCCCCAGACCGTCTAAAGCTGCAACATAAAATGCCTGGATGGTGTCGGCACTTTTTCTCCATTGGTTTGAGAAGTCGTTCATACCGAACACGCCCTAGCAGACCCCTTCTGCTGATTTAGTACGTGCATACAACGCATATTAACGTAAAATTGATAGAAAAAGCGACAAAGAACAAGTCACACATTATAAAATTGCCGCCCACTTCAGCCCACGTTAGCCGCTGGACGACCTCAGTTTTTCGATCTCTCGGCTCAGGCGGTTAAGTTAAAAATTAGGATCCGGACGCCACCCTTTCGTTTCGAAAGCGTTTGGTCTCATGTCGTCCCTTTTTAACATTTCAGAGGCTTTCTTCAAAGTAACAGGGTTCTTTCGACTCCTTTGGGATGGCGACGTCCTGGTCGTTTTAAATTTTCCGAAGCTGCGGCAATAATTTCAATTTGTCCATCGTCAGGTAACGATCCATAAGATATTTGGTGGATAGAAGTCGCCTCCGGGATGGTGGTTGGGTATTCAGTATTCACAGTTTTCCATCTTTTTAAAGCAAACGGATCATACGAAGTTTCTTCTATTACGGATCGGTTGAACGGAAAAATTCCTGCTATTTTTTAATCCAGAGGCTGTTATTGTGGGATTGATTTCCGTCCATATCTTTCCAACCATGTTGGCGAAGGGTGACTCGGTAATATTTTTATTTTTTATATTAAAGCTCCACAGTGCAAGTGACCATCACGGAGCTGTCAAAAACGTCCCCACAAAGAGACAAACAAACAAAAAAATCTGTATATGTACAAATGGCTAATGAATAATACAAAATTTAAAAAAAAAACAAACTTTAACAATTGAGAAGAGAATATATACATTAAACCTCGTTGGTCCTGTCAACCCATTCCTTCAATAGCGACTTATACCTATGTAAAGAAATTACAAAAGGGTCTACTATGTGAGCAGTGTCGTTCAGGTGTTTCATTATGCATGCTTTACACGTGGATCCTCCATACCGGGTCCTAGAATCGGGGATTAGGAAAGGGGCCCTACCCCTAAGAGACCGTATGGGTGCATAAAACTGGAGCCCAAGCAGGATTTCTGGAGCATCAATTTTGTTGTTCAAAAGTTTCCAACCAAAGATGAGGAAACTTAAAGTTCTCCGCTGATCCAAAGAGAGCAGGCCGAACAACTCACGAGCCTTGGCTGAAGAAAAAAAACGAAAGTCCAGATGGGACTTAAACCACAAGTACTTCAACATCTTAGTTTGGACCCGTTCAACCTCCGCAACATGAACATGAAAATATGGGTCCCAAATTATCGAACCATACTCCAAAATCGATCGAACTAGCGAGACAAACAAATTAATTATGGCGAAAACATTGGTGAAATCAACGGTCATTCTTTTAACAAAGCCTAGCATGCGGTAGGCTTTGTTTAACATTTGTGCAATATGGGCATCAAACGAACACCTGCAGTCAAAGAGGATACCTAGATCCGTGATTGAGGAGGTTTTTACCAAGGGAGATGATCCGATACAATATTGGAAATCAGGGAACGCATGAAGCATATCAAAAAATTTTCTGCAAAAACAAATAAAAAAGCACTTGTCTGCATTGACCGGAAGATCATTCAGCCTGCACCATTCTGAAAATGAATTAATATCTTCTTGAAGCTGATAGCAATCATTAATTGAACGTATTTCTTTAAAGATCTTAAGATCATCAGCTAACAATAAAAATTTGCTATACTTAAAAATGCTCGTGACATCATTATAGAAGATTAAAAACAGAACCGGGCCAGAATGGGACCCTTGAGGGACCCCAGAGTCGATGGATATGACTTCAGAAGTTTTACCCTTAAAGGAGACCTGAAATGACCTTTCAGAAAGAAATGATTCGAACCATTTGAGGAGTGGGTACCCTATACCATACGATCGCAACTTGTCGATTAGGATCAAACGATTCACCTTATCAAATGCCTTCGATAGATCTGTATATATAGAATGCACCTCACGTCCATGATCAAGAGAACTAAGAATGAAGTCTTTATAAAGAAACAGATTAGTTACAGTAGAACGACCCTTAATAAAACCATGTTGATGAATCGAAAAGACCTTATTAAAAACTGAACTAAGAACATCAGCAACAATAGCATCCATAAGTTTGGGTAGAACAGATATCTTACAAACTGGGCGATAGTTCTTCAACTGAGCTTTGTCACCCTTTTTATGAACAGGTGTGACATAGGAGTGTTTCCATAATGATGGAAAAACCGATGAGGACATAGAAAGACGAAATAGCCGAGTGACAGGTACAAACAATGATTGCGAACAATTTTTCAGAAATAATTCAGGCACACCATCCGGACCTGGTGAGCAATTCGTAGATAACGAGCGAAGCTTAGTCAATACAATGTTCTCATCAAATTCGATAGAGTTAAGATTTACATCAGCTCCGAAGTCATTAACTCCACCATTACTAGTGCTTTGAACGAAGTTATGTTGGAATAATAGGGCAAATTCATGAGCGATTTCTTCAGGTTTAGTGAGATCTCGGCCTTCATGCTGCATGACAAGAGGAGTGGACATCGACCCTCGCTTCTGATTGACAAAAGACCAAAACGATTTCACATTATCAATAGAGTTCAATTGAATATTATCAACAAATGTAGAGTAATCCAGAGAAATAGCACGCTTGGAGTTATCCCTAAGTTCACAAAACTTCCTATAGTGCACAGGATTTTGAGTGCGTTTAAACTTCTTAAAAAAGTTAGTCTTTTTATTGACAAGCTTTATAGTTTCTGCCTTATACCAATCAGGAAAACGATTATCCACAGCTTTTTTTAGAGGTATATGCTTATCAATAGCTGCACGCAACACATCATAGAATTTATTAATTGACTCATCAACATTATCGGAGAAAACAAAGTCCCAATTCAAATTATTAAAGAAAGTATTAATACTGTCATAATCACCATTGAAGAAACTTCTCCTCATACTACAGTCTTGAGTATGGTGTCGAATGGAGGACCTAATCGGGAAAAAAACCAAAAAAGGAGGATGGTGTTCGTCTGTCGGAACGAGGGGGTCATCACAAAGGACAGTGCACAAATCAGAACAATAATTTGTAAAGACAAGATCCAAAACAACACCATTCTTGTTAGGAAGAGAATTGATTTGCTGAAAATTAAAAAAATTAATACAAGTGTCAAGAGAAATCCTTGCAGAGTTACCTCCAGATGGTAGATTAAAATCACCTGCAATTAGGACATTACCGTGAGAAATTCTGGAAAGAACTGAATCAATATTATCAATCAAGGAAGGGTAAGTATCATCCTGGCCTGGAGGAATATAAAATGCACCTACAATAAATTTCCTAGAATTGGGTAATTCGATTGTGACATATAAATCTTCCACACATGGAAGAGTCGAGCAAGAAACTAATTTGGATTTTAAGGAAGCTTTGATTGCAATCAGAACCCCCCCACCCCGAGACTTACTACTGCAATTAGAGGATCTATCTTTCCTGTATAAAGCATATCCATTAGAAAAAAATTCTGAATCAGAGATACTGTCACAGAGCCAAGTCTCCGTAAGAATAATTACATCATAGTCAGAAGAAAGAGATGACTTTAGGAGCAACAAGGTTTTAGTTAAAAAAAAAGGTAAGGTTTTAGTTAATTCGCTTCTTTACTGATTGGTTTTCTTGAGCCGGTTTTTTGTGCGGTAGCACAAACTGTGCCCCCAGTTAACAAGCCACAACAATTTGCAGAAAGAGTTGTCGTGTTGGCTTTTTCTTATAAACTCAATACATTTATTCAATACAAATAAAGAAGTGTTTATACTGGATTCTTTACTGATTGGTTTTCTTGAGCCGGTTTTTTGTGCGGTAGCACAAACTGCCCCCCAGTTAACAAGCCACAACAATTTGCAGAAAGAGTTGTCGTGTTGGCTTTTTCTTATAAACTCAATACATTTATTCAATACAAATAAAGAAGTGTTTATACTGGCTTCTTTACTGATTGGTTTTCTTGAGCCGGTTTTTCGTCATTTGATTCGCTCAGATCCTGCAAATCGCAGGAAATCGCACGTCGGGTTCACCCCCATATTGTAAAGCATATTGTAAATTGTATCATATTGTAAAGCATATTGTAAAGCAGGGGACAGACCATGTGAGTTTTCCTCACCAGACATGTCTCAGTGGCAAAAAGTGCTACTACACGAAGCGATTTCCTCGCGAGTCAAAACTCAAAATAGGCGAGCGGTAGGGATGAAAATCGATTTCCGATTAATCGAAAAATCGATTTTTTTGTTTCCAATTTTCGATTTTTTACAATCGATTTTTTGATCCGATTTTTAATCGAAAATCGATTTTCGACAAGAAACATCGGGAAAAAAATCGAAAGTTTTTATTTTTTTAATCTTCTTTTTTTTCTTGTCTTGATGCAAAAATTCAATCGAAAAATTCAAACGAAGTATGAGACCTGCTTTTCCCGAACTTGCAGAAGTCGCATTCGACATGTAGCTTCAGTGGCCACGTCCGTTCCTAGCGAAAGACTTTTTTCGAAGGCAGGTCTCATACTTACCCAAGAAAGAAATAGGCTCCAGGGCGAAATTTTGGCGAAGTTGTTGTTTTTACAAAGTGTGCCAGAAAGCTATTTTTTTTAAATTTTTACCTACTTTTTTTTTATTCATATATATGTAGTATGTACAATAAATTAGTTTTTTTTTTTAAGTTTTAAATATACACACTTCATTACTGCTTGTTTTTACTATAACCAGAAAAATTTTCTTATGAAATTATAATGAAGAAAATTTATAAATAGAAGATTCAAAAATCGATTGTTTAATTCAAATTTTTTCAAATTCAAAATAATTTTATTTCTGCTGTACATACATATATAATACAAAAATTTACATTTACACATATAATATTTTATAGTGAAATATGTACAAGCAGCAGCTTGCCAAGAATAATACTTGTGTGGCAAGCTGGATAGAAAATTACAGCATTAAATATTAAACATAAAAATTTAAAATAAATAAAAAATTTACGGATTTCTTCGGAAAGAAAATACAATAAGTAAATAAATGTTTATTTATGTTTGTTAAAAGTTTAAAATCGATTTTTTAGAGCAATTAATCGATTTAATCGATTTTTGGTTTCAATTGTAAAATCGATTTTGAAATCGATTTTTTTGTTTCGATTTTTCATCCCTATAATCGGTGATGAATGGATTCAGTCCTATTTACACTTGTAGGTTGAATAGACTGTAGGTCGAATTTAGGAAACGCTTATCTTTATGGCTTTGCCTATTAGTATGAGCCTTGGTTGGAAGTGGGCTAGTAGAGATGACGTTATGGCCGTCCTTTCTGGTCTTATGATGTTAATGCATCCTTCTTGACGATTCTGAACCGATTTATTTATTTTATATGCCTCCTTCCAATGTATAAGTTTTTGTCTTCGTTTAAAATGCAGGAAACTTACATTTTGTTCGTTGAAGAGGTGGTTCCGCTCGGTTTGGTGATCTTAAAATTCCAACGGTTTGCTTGACGTTGGGCTAGGTTCCTTTATTCTCTCCTCGAAGGCTCTTCGAGATAGTCCAATATTGTAGACACGTTGTCCACTTAGATAAATAGATAGATAGATAAAGAACTTTATTATTACAAAAGAAAAAAAATAGGATTTACATAAAAAGTTCGATACGACATGGTAAAAAAAAAAAAAAAAAAACATCTGTCGAAAAAAAAAAAAAAAAAAAAAACTTCTGTTTGAAAAGAAAAAAAAGAAAGAAAAGGAAACTTAAAAGTTTTCGTTGTCCACTTGTCTTATGGTCTTGTGGGTGTTGCTCATTTAACAAATTGAAAAATTTTGCCAGACCTTCCTCCGAACTAGAGAGAGAGACAAAAAAAGTCATCAACATATCGTGACCAGTGGCGTACGTGTCTTAATAAATCAATTTGATTTGAAAATAGTTTCTTTTCGATGTTGTCCAGGAAAATTTCGGCACTAAGTAGTGATTCGCCCAGTGCGATGCCGATAGATGTCAACCAACAATAGGCGTGGACCACCTCTTCCTTTTCTCGTCTGCTTCTATGTTGACCTTCCTTTGAAGGCCACCATCACTCAACAGAAAGAAATCTATTTGGTGCAAAAGAGTTGTATAAGTTGTTATTCAGAATTACTAGCATTGGCCTTATCTTGTACAGCCTGTCAAATTCAGGGCTGTCAATCGACGGGACCTTAGCATTCTCTGCAATGTGCAGAAATCTTAGAAATCATTTGACGGGCATAACTGAGCTAACTCAGGAGTTATGAAAATTGGCTCTAGTTGGCCAATATAGTTTCATAGAAGGAAGACGATTAAACCCCATGATGTTAAAAGAAGTTATAATGCTATTTGTAACCACAAATTTTCTTACGCTTTCAATCACTTCTTTTATCATTAGGGCAACGCCCCACTTTTCCATTACGCCCTAAATTTCGGCCAAGCGATTTTCTTCTTGCACAGCTAGGTCAGGAGCTCTACCCTGGGTAGAGCTTTTTACGCCTCTTCTAGCGTGATCTTAAAAAATATTTCGCTAGGAGAAGAAAATAGAATAATCTTATTCTCCGATTTGCTCCCGAACTTATGAACCGATTTTCGATTTTTTGGTCTCGTTTTTCATAATATTTTTTTGAAGATACTCCATTGGAGTCGAATTTGATTTTTTTTTAATTTATGCAAGAAATAAAATCAAAAAATCTGGAAAAATATTTTTTTTGGAGCACATTAGTAGTTAGGCATTTAAAAATCAACGAAATTTAAAAAAAAAAAAAAAAAAAAAAAAAAAAAAAAAAAAAAAAAAAAAAAAAAAAAAATTATAAAATTTTGAGTAGAACCGGAGATAATCGGAGAATACTAAAACCGGTGCCTTTAATACCCTCTTAAGTGGTCCCTAAGAGTGGTCACGGGAATTTCGAATTTCCGATTTGCCTCGGACACCGTTAGACTACCTTTCCTTATTTCTTCCAATTCAGAACGAAGGGCTTCCCTTGAATAACTTCCACGATTTGTTTTTCGTTAGTAATTTGCGAACCGTTTTTATTAAAAATAGAAGAAAAACAACATGCAATACATGAAAAAGACATTTTTATTTTACAAGAAAATTATGAATTTTCGTTGCGAATGAAAATTTTGTTAAAACAATTAAGATTAAAATTTTGGACGGCTAAAGTAGTTAAAATTATGTTCATCATACACATGCAAAAAGGATGCAGAATGAAAAGAAATGTAAAATAATAATTATTATTAACCACCAAGTCATAAAATGAATAAAAAAAGCTTAATTTTATGAAAACTGTTTATTAAAATCTTCAGCCATTAGGAAACGCACTTGCCCCACAAGCTGCACAGTTCAATGACGGTGTCCACTGCGATCACCTCACCGCTTCCTCCTCCTATAAAGATAGCTCATATATGTTGGTATGACTGTCGGGCGCGGCGGCGAAAGCGCCCCTACAGGGAGAAGGTTACACTCGACACAACGTTTTTCAAGAGTTTACGATTCACGTCTTTGTTTTCACGAATTAAGAATTATAATATTAACGATTTAATATTGTAAAATAAACGAATTGATCTCATTTAGTTCTATTTCTAAACAACACCCCAACATTTTGGGGGCTCGGCCGGTATTGAAAAACTTTTTTTTTTTTCTTTCGCGTGGTGTTGTTTTGTTTTCGGGCTTTTGTGAGATCGGCTACGACGATTACGGACATCGATGGCAGGACGAAAACGGCAGAACGATCCACCCACGGCTCAACCATCTACTATGGCTCAACCACCTTTAAGTTTTCGGGATGTTGAAGGTACCCTTTCGCCTTTTTCTGGGGATGACGCAACCCAAAACGTGAACCGTTGGCTTCAGGAATTTGAAGATTTGGCCGAAATTTGCGCATGGGACGACAGGTTGAAAACTCTTTACGCCAGAAGGTTATTGACCGGCTCAGCGAAGTTATTTGTCAATTTCGAACGATGCGGTACGAACTGGAAGACTTTACGACGCAATCTTGTCGCACAGTTTGGCTCGAAAGCCGATACGAAAACGGTTCACGAAACGCTCCGGAACAGAAAACCGAAAAACGGTGAGTCCCTTTTGGCTTACACTTTTCAGATGCTGTCCATCGGGAAAGAGGTCGATTTTGACGATTCAGTCATTTTTAAATACGTGGTCGAAAATATCGACGATCTCCCAGTCAATAAACAGATCTTGTACGGGGCAGATAATTTGGACGATTTCAAACAAAAATTGAAAATTTACGACGAAATGAAAGGATCATTGACCCCTGTCAAGTCAGACAAGATTTCAGAATCGACGAATAAACCCTCGAGAAACGAACGAAAATCGAGATGTTTTAATTGTGGTGATCGCTTTCACGATACGAAATTGTGCCCCCATAAAGAAAAAGGGTTAAAATGTTTCAGGTGCAATGAATTTGGTCACAAGGGGAAAGATTGCCCCTCAAACGGCCAATCAAGGAGCACTTTGATTGTTAAGGAGGCCCTAAACTTTAATATGTGCCACGTCAAATTTGACGGACGGGTTTTTCGGGCGGTTATCGACTCTGGGTCCGATTTAAACCTAATTAAGAGGTCCGTTCGCCCTTACTCACCCACAAATGATAAGATTTATAGAATTTCTGGAATTGGCAACGCCGAATTTAAGACGAAAGGGAGCTTTGCTATCTCCGTCGGCATTTACGATGAATCCTACGACATAAATGTCGAAATAGTAGAAGATGACGTCATTCCACACGACTTGATTTTAGGGAAACCGTTTTTGGAACAAGTACAGCTCGTTCTGACGAACGGGATTGTTACGTCCATGGTTAAAATTCCCGCTCCGACGGCTGAAATTCTCCAAATCTCGATTTCTGACGACGTGCAAGTCGGGTTGCCTAACCTGGCGCCGTTTGTTTCTAAATTACGTGACGAATACGACCCGATTGCGACGAAATCTTCCAATGTGAAGCTAAAAATCGTTTTAGACGACGAAAAACCGGTATACCAACCTCCCAGACGTTTGGCACCCCTGGAGAAACGTGTCGTCAATGAACAGGTCCAAGAATGGTTAAACGACGGCATAATACGACCCTCTAACTCCGATTACTCCAGCAACGTTGTTATCGTGAAGAAGAAAGACGGTAAAACGAGAATGTGTGTCGACTACCGCAAGCTAAATGCGAAAATGGTTAAAGATCGGTATCCCATGCCGAATATTGAAGAACAAATTGACCGTTTGCGCGATGCGAAGATCTTTTCTACCATCGATCTCAAGAATGGATTTTTTCATGTCGAAGTTGAGGAAATTAGTCGAAAATTTACAGCATTTACGACTCCTACCGGACAATACGAATTCTTACGAGCTCCATTTGGATTGTGCAACTCTCCTGCGGCATTTACACGACTGGTGAACGACATCTTTAAAGATTTGATACGGGATGAAACGATGACTTTGTATGTCGACGATGCGATTATTCCGGCACGAACGATTGAAGAGGCCAAAACGAAACTTGCTCTTGTTTTCAAGAGGTGTAGCGAATATGGACTTCAAATCAATTGGAAAAAATGCTCATTTTTTCAATCTTGTATTGATTTTCTGGGGCACACGATCGAGTTTAACACTGTTAAACCCTCAACGATTAAGACAAAGGCGGTTATGGAATTCCCCAGCCTAAGACTTCATCTCAGCTCCAGCGATTTCTGGGACTTACAGGCTACTTCAGAAAGTTTATCAAGGATTACGCTAGAATAGCTCGACCGCTTAGCGATCTTCTGAGGGATGGAACGAAGTTTGATTTTGGTGACGCACAGATTTCGAGTTTTCGGATGCTCAAACACGCTCTCTCCTCCGACCCTGTTTTACGAATTTACGATCCTGAGGCGGCGACTGAGCTTCATACGGATGCGAGCTCTTTGGGTTTTGGTGCTGTTCTTTTGCAGAAAGATTCATACGATGGCGGCATGCACCCTGTCCACTTTATGAGCATGAAGACGTCCAGGGACGAAGAAAAATTATGCAGCTACGAACTTGAGGTTTTGGCGATCGTGAACGCACTTCAGAAATTTCGGGTTTACCTTTTAGGCCTACATTTTACGATTGTTACCGATTGCTCCGCGGTGACGACTACACTTGAGAAGAAGAATGTCACTCCGAAAATCGCTCGATGGTGCCTCATGATGCAGGAATTCACGTTTAAGATGGAACATCGCCCTGCTCGGCAGATGCGACATTGCGACGCGTTAAGTCGACATCCGGTGATTCTTATGATACAAAACGATTTTCTGGCGCGAATTCGAAATCTTCAGCTTACGGATCGTGAAACGGAACCGATCATTAAACTTTTGGAACACGGCGATTACAAAGACTACAGTTACCAGAATGGCGTCCTCTACCGATCGGACCAAAACGGTTACAAGAAGCTGGTAGTTCCACGGGGAATGCAAACCGAAATCATTTCCAAGGCTCACGAATTAGGACACGTTGGTACAAAGAAGACAGAAGAAATTGTACGCCGGGAATACGATTTTCCGAATATGTCTTCGAAAATAGATTTCTTCATCAAGAACTGCGTCAAGTGTATCCTGGCGGAACGGAAACGAGGGAAACCGGAAATGGAGATATCACCAATCGACAAAGGAGACAAGCCTCTGACGACATTGCACATCGACCACTTGGGTCCTATGCCTTCGACGAATAAAGGATACAAGTACGTTTTTGCGGTCATTGATGGCTTCACGAAATTCTGTTGGCTATATCCTACGAAGACGACCAATGCCGACGAGGTCATTAAACGGCTTGAGTCTCTATTTAACGTATTTGGACGACCACTTCGAATTATAAGCGACAGAGGAGGTGCATTTGTTTCGACGGCCTTCAGCGAATTTTGCACGACTAACGGGATTGACGAAATTAAGATTACGACTGGCGTTCCTAGGGCTAATGGACAGGTGGAACGTTTGAATCAGATCATCCTGCCTATAATTTCGAAATATTCGGAAGAACGACCGGAACATTGGTTTAAACATGTCGAAAAAGTACAAGCTGCGGTTAACGGTACTGTCCAGCGCGCGACTGGAATGACGCCCTATTTGCTGATGTTTGGCGTACAAATGAGAGGACCATCGGAACTGCAACTGCGGACGATAATCGAAGACGAACTGCTACGCCACTTTACGTTGGAACGCGAGGAGCTCCGTCAGAAGGCGAAGCTTCAAATTTGCAAGATCCAAGACGAGATGCGTCGAGACAGGAAGAAACGATCCAAGGCTCCGACAACCTACGATATCGGGGAGCTGGTGGCTATTAAAGACACGCAATTTCGACGGCATAAACTCCAGAAACGGTTTAATGGACCATACGAAGTCGTGAAAGTCAAGCCTAATGACAGATACGACGTCCGTCGAGTTGGCGGTGACGGTCCGAAATTCACGTCGACTACCGCCGATTTCATGAAACCATGGAGACACGACGATTCGCCGTCCGGGGCGGACGACGACTAGGAGGATGGCCGAATGTTGGTATGACTGTCGGGCGCCCCGGCGAAAGCGCCCCTACAGGAAGAAGGTTACACTCGACACAACGTTTTTCCAAGAGTTTTACGATTCACGACTTTGTTTTTCACGAGAATTATAATTAACGATTGAATATTATAAAATAAACAATAAACGATTGATCTCATTTAGTCTATCTATAAACAACACCCCAACATATAAATAT
>JAGWEN010001777.1:0-13441 GCA_018703685.1 Orius laevigatus | reverse complement strand
GGAGGGTTTTAGACACAAAATCTGTAGTTGTTGGGGAGACAAAAATTGGTAGTTTAGTCGGATTTTAGACAAAAATTATAGTTTAGGAGGGATTTTAGACAAACAAACTGTATATGAGACCATTTTAGTCTAGGAGGGATTTAGACAAAAATAGGTAGTTGTTGTGTGGGGAGACAATTTGTGGCTTTAGTAGGGATTTTATACAAAAATTGTAGTTTGGTGACACACCAAAATGTGATAGTTAGGAGGGATTTAGGCAGAATATTGCAATGATTTCACAAATTGTAGAGTAGAGATTTAGACATAACTTGTAGTAGGGGAGGATCGACATGTTGTTTAGGAGGGATTTTAGACAAAAATTGTAGTTGGAGATTACAAAATTCGTAGTTTAGCAGGAAATTTGAGACAAAAATTGTAGTGTGTGGTGGAGTGGCTGACACCAAAATTGTAGTTTAGGAGGGATTTTACATTACAAACTGTGTGTGTTGACAAAAAATGTGGTTTGGTAGGGATTTAGGCAAAACATTATAGTTTGGTGGGGATTTTAGGCAGAAATAGAGGATTGGGAGATTCACAGAAAATTGTAGTGTAGGGTGTGGAGTTAGACAAAATTGTGTTGTCTATAGACATGTAGTCTAGGAGGGATTTTAGACAAATGAGGTGTAGTTAGTTGAGACGAAAATTTGTAGTTTAGTAGGGATTTAGACAAAAATTATAGTCAGAGAGAGGATTTTAGGACCAAAAACTGTAAATGACCAAAAATTCTAGTTAGGCAGGGATTTTAGTGCTAAAATGCAATGATTTCCCATAAATTGTAGTTGTAAGATTTAGACATAATTGTGTTGTGGGGTCTTAGACATGTAGTTTAGGGAGGGATTTTAGACAAAAATTTGTAGTTGTGTTGGGCGGGAAACAAATTGTTCTTTAGTAGGGATGTTAGACAAAAATTTTAGTTGTCTGGGGGGAGACAAAAATTGGGTTAGTAGGGATTTTAGACAAAATTGTAGTTTGACACAAAAATTCTAGTTTAGGAGGGATTTTAGCAATTGCAATTGGGGGATTTCACAAAAATTGTAGTGTAGACCCAAAAATTGTAGTTTAGGAGGGTTTTTAGACAAAAATTGTAGTGTTGGGGGGAGGACAAAATGTGTGTGTGTGGGGACACATTCTAGTGTAGGAGGATTTTAGGCAAAATTGCAATTGGGGGATTTCACAAAACATTGTAGTGTAGACCCAAAAACTTGTAGTTTCGGAGGGTGTTCTTTAGACAAAATTGTAGTTGTTGGGGGAGACAAAAATTCTAGTTTAGAGGATTTAGGCAAAATTGCAATGGGAAATTTCACAAAAATTGTAGTGCTGAGGGGGGATTTAGACATAAATTTTAGTAGGGGGTGGGTGTAGACTGCTAGTAGTTTAGGAGGGATTTCTAGCAAAAGTTTTAAAACTTGTAGTGTCGCCCCAAAATTGTAGTTTGGGAGCGGTGTATAGACAAAAATTATAGTTGTTGAGAGACAAAAATTGTGTGTGTGAGGACACAAAACATCTAGTTAGAGGGTTTTTAGCAAAAATTGTAGTTGTTGGGGGAGACAAACATTTGTAGTTTAGTCGGGATTTTAGACAAAAATTATAGTTTAGGGAGGGCTTTTAGACAAAACTGTACTATGAGACCCAAAATTTTAGTCTAGGAGGGATTTTAGACACAAAATGGTAGTTGTTGTGGGGAGACAAAAGTTGTGAGTTTAGTAGATTTTATACAAAAATTGTAGTTTGGTGGGGGACACACAAAAATTGTAGTTTAGGAGGGATGTTTAGGTCAGATTTGCAATTGGTGGGATTTCACAAAAATTGTAGAGTAGCGGGGATTAGACATAAATTGTGAGTAGGGAGGATCAGACATGTTGTTTAGGAGGGATTTAGACAAACAATTGTAGTTGGAGATACAAAAATTCGTAGTTTAGCAGGGATTTTAGACAAAAACTGAAGTTGTGGGTGGAGTGGCTGACACCAAAAATGTAGTTTCGGAGGATTTTACATAAAAAACTGTGGTTGTTGTGAACAAAAATGTGGTTGGTAGGATTTTAGCGAAAATTATAGTTTAGTGGGATTTTAGCAGAAACTAAGGATTGGGAGATTTTTTCTCTGTTTTTCACAGAAAATTGTAGTGTAGGGTGGATTAGACATAAATTGTGTGTGGTGTCTAGACATGTTAGTTTAGGAGGGATTTTAGACAAAAATGTAGTTAGTTGAGACAAAATTTGTAGTTTTAGTAGGATTTAGACAAATTATAGTTTTCAGGAGGGATTTTATAGACAAAACTGTAAATGCACCCAAACAAATTCTAGTTTAGGAGGATTTTAGGCAAAATTGCAATGATTCACAAAAATTGTAGTGTAGGGGGATTTAGACAGAAATTGTGTTGGGTGGGTCTTAGACATGTAGTTAGGAGGGATTTGAGACAAAAACTGTAGTTGGTGTTGGGGCGGGAAACAAAATTTGTTATTAGTAGGGATGTAGACAAAAATTTTAGTTGTTGGGGGGAGACAAAAAATTGATGGTTTGCGTAGGATTTAGACAAAACATTGTAGTTTGACAAAATTCTAGTTTAGAGGATGATTAGCCAAATTGCATGTGGGCATTCACAAAAATTGTAGTGTAGACCCAAAAAATTGTAGTTTAGGAGGGTCTTTAGACAAAAATTGTCGTTGTTGGGGGGAGACAAAATTGTGGTTAGTAGAGATTTTATACAAAAATTGTAGTTTGACACAAAATTCTAGTATTAGGAGGGATTTTAGGCAAAATGCAATTGGGGATTTCACAAAATTGTAAGTGTAGACCCAAAAATTGTAGTTTAGTAGGAGGGTTTGTAGACAAAAATTGTAGTTGTTGAGACAAAAATTGTGTGTGACACAAAAAAATTCTAGTTTAGGAGGGATTTTAGGCAAAATTGCAATTGGGGATTCACAAAAATTGTAGTGTCGACCCAAAAATGTAGTTTAGGAGGGTTTTTAGACAAATGTAGTTGTTGGGGGGACGACCAAAAATTCTAGTTAGGAGGGATTTTAGGCAAAATTGCATGCTGGAATTTCACACAAAATTGTAGTGTAGGGCGGGGATTTATGACATAAATTTAGTAGGGGCGGTGGGGTTAGACATGTAGTTTAGGAGGGATTTATTAGCAAAATTTTAAAACTAATTGTAGTGTAGTGCGACCCAAAAATTGTAGTTTGGGTAGGAGGGTTATAGACAAAAAATTATAGTGTTGAGACAAAAATTTGTGTGTGACGACAACAAAATTCTAGTTTAGAGGGTTTCTTTAAGACAAAAATTGTAGTTGATGAGACAAAAAATTTGTAGTTTAGTCGGGATTTTAGACAAAAATTATAGTTTAGAGGACTTTTAGTACAAAAACTGTCTATGAGACCCAAAAATTTAGTCTAGGAGGGATTTTAGACACAAAAATTGGTAGTTGTTGTGGGGGAGACAAAATTTGTGGTTTAGTAGGGATTTTATACAAAAATGTAGTAGTGTTGGGTGGGTGACACACAAAATTGTAGTTTAGGAGGGCATTTTAGCAGAATTTAGCAATTGGCGATTTCACAAAACATTGTAGAGTTAGCGGGATTTAGACATAAATTGTAGTAGGGGAGGATCAGACATGTTGTTTAGGAGGAATTTAGACAACAATTGTAGTTGTGGAGATTACAAAATCGTAGTTTAGCAGGGATTTTAGACGAAAAATTGTAGTTGTGGTGGAGTGGCTGACACAAAAAATTGTAGATTTAGGGAGGGATTTTACATAAAACCTGTGGTTGTTGCCGACAAAAGAATGTGGTTTGGTAGGGATTTTAGACAAAATATCGTTTAGGTGCGGATCAGGCAGAAATAAGGATTGGGAGATTTCGGAGAAAATTGTAGTGTAGGGGGGATTAGACATAATTTGTGTTGTCTTAGACATGTAGTTTAGGAGGATTTTAGACAAAAATTGTAGTTAGTTGAGAACAAAATTTGTAGTTTAGTAGGATTTTAGACAAAAAGTATAGTGCAGAGGGATTTAGACAAACTGTGAATGACCAAAAATTCTAGTTTAGGAGGGATTTAGGCAAATTGCAATTGGGGATTTCACAAAATTGTAGTGTAGCCCAAAAATTGTAGTTTAGGAGGGTTTTTAGACAAAAATTTTAGTTGTTGGTGCGAGACAAAAACTCTAGTTTAGGAGGGATTTTAGGGCAAAATTGCAATTGGAAATTTAACAAAAATTGTAGTGTAGATTTAGACATAAATTTTAGTAGGGGGGTGGGGTTAACATGTAGTTTAGGAGGGATTTTAGGCAGAAATTAGGATTGAGGGATTTCACGAAATTGTAGTGTAGGGTGATTTAGACCATAAATGTGTTGTCTTAGACATGTAGTTTAGGAGGGATTTTAGACAAAATTGTAGTTGTTGGGGGAGACAAAAATTGTGTGTTTTAGTAGGGATTTTAGACAAAAATTTTAGTTTGGGGGAGGGGACACACAAAATTCTAGTTTAGGAGGGATTTTAGGCAAAATTGCAATTGGGGGATTTCACAAAAATTGTAGTGTAGGGGGATTAGACATAACAGTAGTAGTTAGACATGTAGTTTAGGAGGTATTTTAGGCAGAAATTAGGATTGACTTCACAAAAATGTAGTGTAGCGGGACTTAGCCATTAAATTGTGTTGTCTTAGACATGTAGTTTAGGAGGATTTAGACAAAAATTGTTGTTGTTGGGGGGGAGACAAAATTTGTAGTTTAGTAGGGATTTTAGTCAAGAATTATAGTTTAGGAGGGATTTTAGACAAAAACTGTGAATGACCCAAAAATTGTGGTTTAGTAGGGATTTTAGACAAAAATTTTAGTTTGGGGAGGGGACACACAAAAATTCTAGTTTAGGAGGGATTTTAGACAAAATTGCATTTTGGGATTTCACAAAAATTGTAGTGTAGACCCAAAAATTGTAGTTTGGGAGGGTTATAGACAAAAATTATAGTTGTTGGGGGGAGACAAAAATGTGACACAAAAAAATTCTAGTTTAGGAGGGTTTTTAGACAAAATTGTAGTTGTTGGGGGAGACAAAAATTTGTAGTTTAGTCGGGATTTTAGACAAAAATTATAGGTTTAGGAGGGATTTTAGACAAAAACTGTATTAGAGGGGGGGGTGGGGGACCCAAAAATTTTAGTCTAGGAGGGATTTTAGACAAAAATGGTAGTTGTTGTGGGGGAGACAAAATTGTGGTTAGTAGGGATTTTATACAAAAATTGTAGTTTGGGTGGGGGGACACACAAAATTGTAGTTAGAGGGATTTTAGGCAGAATTTGCAATTGGGGGATTTCACAAAAATTGTAGAGTAGGGGGGGGATTTAGACATAAATTGTAGTAGGGGAGGATCAGACATTTGTTTAGGAGGATTTTAGACAAAAATTGTAGTTGGAGGATTACAAAAATTCGTAGTTTAGCAGGATTTTAGAGACAAATTGTAGTGTGGTTGGGTGGCTGACACATTGTAGTTTGGAGGGATTTTACAAAAAAACTGTGGTGTTGACAAAAATTGTGGTGGTAGGGATTTTAGACAAAAAATATAGTTTAGGTGCGTATTAGGCAGAAATAAGATGAGTTCACAGAAAATTGTAGTGTAGGGTGGATTTAGACATAAATTGTGTTGTCTTAGACATGTAGTTTAGGATGGGATTTTAGACAAAATTTGTAGATTGGCTGTGAAACAAAATTGTTATTTAGTAGGGATTTTGAGGACAAAATTTTAGTTTGTTGGCGGGAGACAAAAACTTGTGGTTTAGTAGGATTTTAGACAAAATGTGTAGTTTGACAAAATCTAGTTTAGGAGGGATTTAGGCAAATGGCAATGATTTCAAAAAATTGTAGGGTAGGGAGGGGATTTCGACATAAATGTCAGTAGGGGTGTAGACATGTAGTTTATAGGAGGGATTTTAAGGGCAAAATTGCAATAAGGGATTCACAAAAATTGTAGTGTAGTTTCAGACATAATTTGTGTGTTGTCTTAGACTTGTAGTTTATTAGGGATTTAGAAAATGTGTAGTGGCGGTGGTGGGGGAGACAAAATTTGTAGTTTAGTAGGGATTTAAGACCCAAAAAAATGAGTCCCGCGGCAGCAGGACTAAAGAGGTAGATTTCTTTCAGATGTTTAGATCTAGAATTTCTATAATTCGAAGAAAAAAAAATCATCTGTTTCCCGGTAAAAATTCAAAAAATTTCTTTTTTACCTAGGTTCAAATCTATTGCGCCCAGCTGATCCAAACCAACTTTAAATCTTTCTTAGCCATCCCCATAACATCACTTTTAAGTTTGAAAGCGATTGGATGAACGGTTTGCGAGATTCGCAGGTTAGGCCCTAAGTAAAGTACCAAAACCGCTGGTCCGATTTCAGCCGTTAACGAACTCATAAATTCTATTAGTTTAAAAGCCCTAAATACCGAATTCATGCTGTCAAGTAAAAATTACTCAAGTTATCGTGCGAATATATACATATATACATATATACATACATATATATATATATAAACTTTTGAGTTGAGGGTGGTTTGGGGGTCCAGGGGGTCTGAAATGAAAACCTATCACAAAAATTTTTGAATCTGAGACTACTGCCCCCATTGCAATAGGTAGATTTTCTGAAAGAAATCTACCTAATTATAGTTTAGAGAGGGATTTTAGACAAAAACTGTAAGACTCAAAATTGTAGTTAGGAGGGATTTCAGACAAAAATTGTAGTGTTGTGGGGGGACAAAAATTGTGGTTACGTAGGGATTTTAGACAAAATGCATCGATATTCACAAAAATTGTAGTGTGACCGCAAAAATGTAGTTTAGGAGGTGTTTTAGACAACAAAATTGTAGTTGTTGAGACAAAAATTCTAGTTTAGGAGGGATTTAGACAGAAATTGTAGTATGGTGCGGGGACACAAAATTCTAGTTTTAGAGGGATTTTAGACAGGTATTGTAGATGATTACAGAAGAATATAGTTTAGTGGGATTTTAGACAAAAATTGTAGGTAGTTGGTGAGAGACAAAATTGTGAGTTTAGGAGGGATTAGACAAACATTATGTAGTTAGGAGGGATTTTAGACAACAAAACTGTAGATGACCAAAAATTGTAGTTAGGAGGGATTTTAGGCAATATTGCCATTGGGGGATTTCACAAAACGTAGTGCGAGTGGGGACCAAAAATGTAGTTTAGGAGGGTTTTTTAGATAAAAATTGTAGTTGTTGAGACACACAATTGTGTTTAGTAGGGAGATTTTAGACACCAAATGTCAGTTAGTTGGGGCGAGACAAAATTTGTAGTTTAGTAGGGATTCTTTAGACACCAAAATTATAGTTGCAGGCAGGGACTTTTACGCCAAAACACTGTAAATGACCCAAACATTCTCAGTTAGAAGCGGATTTTCCTAGGCAACCCAAATCCCCGCACTACCTTCGGCGGAAGAATAGTCTATGCGAACCACACACACTTGTGAGTAGCCTCTCGATGTCTACCCGAGCATAAACGTGATGGTGGCTGTCTGAGACTGTAGTGTAGGAGGGATATCTATCCACTGAGCAGAGATCGTCTGAGTCTATACGGCATCGCCTGTCTTCTTGACCGCGCGTAGAGAACACAACCGTTAACGTTATTCGCTATATATCTATGTGAGCGAGACCGTAGTAGATAAAAACCCCAGAATCCACTGTCCTGAGTATGTTGCGGAGAGAACACACACATACAACACAAATAGTGTCACGTAGCCATGGATGATCAGCACACACACACCATGCACATAGCTAGTCTTTGGTTCGTTCCGCGGGAGGGCGCGCGGTTCATGCACGGTGGCCCCACACAACACTCTGCAAGCTTGTGCTAACCGCGAAGGAGAGAGGACTCATGTATGTATAAGAAGAGCAAACACCGTTCTTGTGCAATGTGGAATTCACAAAATTGTAGTGTAGTGGGACGACCAAAAATTGTAGTATGAGGAGGGTCTTCTAGACAAAAATTGTGAGTTGTGAGACAAAAATTGTCGGTTTAGTAGAGACTATTTTATACACAAAATTGTAGTTTGGTGTGGGACACAAAAATTCTAGTTTAGGAGGGATCTTTGTAGGCAAAATTGACATTTGGGGATTTCACAAAAATGTAGTGTAGATTTAGACATAATTGTAGTAGTTAGACTGTATGTTTAGGAGGTGATTTTTGGCAGAAATTCTAGTTTATGGGGGGAGACAAAATTGTGGTTTAAGTAGGGATTTTAGACAAAATTTAGTTTGGGGAGGACACACACAAAAATTCTAGTTTAGGAGGGATTTAGGCAAATTGCAATGGGGGATTCACAAAAAGTTGTAGTGTAGGGGGGAACCCAAAAATTCGTAGTTTAGGAGGGTTTTTGGACAAAAATTGTAGTTGTTGGGGGGAGCCAAAAATTGTGTGTGACACAAAAAACATTCTAGTTAGGAGGGATTTTAGGCAAAATTGCAGATTGGGGGATTTCACAAACATTGTAGTGTAGACCCAAAAATTGTAGTTTAGAGTGGTTTTTAGACAAAAAGTTGTAGTTGTTGGGGGGAGCCAAAAATTCGAGTTTAGGAGGAGATTTTAGCAAAATTGCAAATGGGAAATTTTCACCAAAATTATAGTGGTAGGGGGATTTAGACATAAATTTTAGTAGGGGGGTGGGTTAGACATTGTAGTTTAGGAGGGATTTAGGCAAAACATGCTTTAAAACTTGTAGTCGTAGACCCAAATTGTAGTTTGTGAGGTTTATAGTACAAAATATAGTTGTTGGGAGGGAGACAAAAATTGTGTGTGACACTATTCTAGTTTAGGAGGTTTTAGACAAAATTGTAGTTGTTGGGGGAGACAAAATATTGTAACGTTTAGCTCGGATTTTAGACCAAAAAGTATAGTTTAGGAGGGATTTAGACAAAAACTGTATATGATGACCCAAAAATTTTAGTCTAGGAGGGATTTTAGCGACAGATGGTAGTTGTTGTGGGGGAGACAAAATTTGTGGTTTAGTAGGGATTATACAAAATTGTAGTTTGGGTGGGGGACACACAAAATTGTAGTTTAGGCAGGATTTTAGCAGAATTTGCAATTGTGAATTTCACACACACAAACAATTGTAGAGTAGGGGGGATATTTAGACATAAATTGTAGTAGGGAGGATCAGACATGTTGTTTAGGAGGATTTAGACAAAAATTGTAGTTGAGGGGGAGGGGATTTACAAAATCGTAGTTAGCAGGATTTTAGACAAAACATTGTAGTTGGTGGTGGAGTGGCTGACACAAAATTGTAGTTTAGGAGGGATTTATACAAAAACTGTAGGTTCGCTTGCGGGGACAAAAAAATGTGGTTGGTAGGATTTATAGACAAAAATATAGGTTAGTGGGATTTAGGCGAGAAATAAGGATTGGGAGATTTCACAGAAAATTGTAGTGTAGGGGTGAGGGATTAGACATAAACTTGTGTGTGTGTCTTAGACATGTAGTTTAGAGGGATTTTAGGACAAAAATTGTAGTTAGTTGACGACAATTTGTAGTTTAGTAGGATTTTAGACAAAATTATAGTTCAGGAGGATTTTAGACAAAACTGTAATATGACCAAAAATTACTAGTTGTAGGAGGGATTTTAGGCAAAATGCAATTGGGGATTTCACAAAAATTGTAGTGTAGCCCAAAACTGGAGTTTAGGAGGGTTTTAGACAAAAATTGTAGTGTTGGTGAGCGATGACAAAAACTCTAGTTAGGAGTGGATTTTAGCAAAATTGCACCAACTTGGAAATTTAGACAACAAATGGTAGGTAGGGGGGATTTAGACATAAATTTAGTAGGGGGTAGGTTAGACATGTAGTTTAGGAGGGATTTTTAGGCAGAATTAGGATTGAGGGATTTCACGAAAATTGTAGTGTAGGGTGAGATTTAGACATAAATTGTGTTGTCTTAGACATGTAGTTTAGGAGAGGATTTTAGACAAAAAATTGTAGTTGTTGGGGGAGAGAGACAAAAATTGTGGTTTAGTAGGGATTTTAGACAAAAATAGTTGTGGGGAGGGACACACAAAAATCTAGTTTAGGAGGGATTTAGGCAAATTGCAATTGGGGGATTTCACAAAAATGTAGTGGAGATTTATGACATAAATGTAGTAGTGTTAGACCTGTAGTTTAGGAGGTATTTAGGCAGAAATTAGGATTGGGGGACTACTCACAAAAGTGTAGTGTAGACTAGACATAAAGTGTGTGTTGGGCGTCTTAGACATGTATGTTTAGGAGGGATTTTAGACAAAAATTGTTGTTGTTGAGACAAAATTGTAGTTAGGAGGGATTTTAGTCAGAATTATCGTTTAGAGGGATTTAGACAAAAAACTGTGAAGCCCAAAAATGTGGTTTAGTCAGGATTTTAGACAAAAATTTTAGTTTGGGGAGAGGACACACACATCTAGTTTAGGAGGGAATTTGAGACAAAATTGCAATTGGGATTCACAAAAACTTGTAGTGTAGAGACCCAAATTGTAGTTTGGAGGCGTTTAGTAGACAAAATTGATAGTGTTGACAAACATGTGTGTGACACAAACAGAAAATTCTATAGTTTAGGAGAGTTTTAGACAAAAATTGTAGTTGTTGGGCGGGAGATCAAAAATTGTAGTTTAGTCGGGATTTAGACAAATTATAGTTTAGGAGGGCTTTTAGACAAAAACTGTATATGAGACCGCAAAATCTTTAGTTCTAGGAGGGATTTTAGACAAAAATGGTAGTTGTTGTGTAGACAAATGTGGTGGTTTAGTATCACAAAAATGGATAGTTTGCGACACACAAAAATTGTAGTTAGGAGGATTTTAGGCAGAATTTGCAATTGGTGTGGATTTCACAAACAATGTAGAGTAGATTTAGACATAAATTGTAGTCGGGAGATCAGACATGTTGTTTAGGAGGATTGTTAGACAAAAATTGTATCGTTGGAGGGGGATTACAAAATTCGTAGTTTAGCAGGATTTAGACAAAATTGTAGTTGTGGTGGAGTGGCTGACACAAAAATTGTAGTTAGGAGGGATTTTACAAAAAAACTGTGGTGTGTTGGGGAGACAAAAAATGTGTTTGGTTAGGGATTTGAGACAAGAATTATAGTTTAGGTGGGATTTTAGAGCGCGAACATAAGATTGGGGGATTTCACAGAAAATTGTAGTGTAGGGTGGTATTTAGACATAAATTGTGTTGTCGTCAGACATGTAGTTGAGGAGGATTTTATGACAAAAATTGTAGTTGGTGTGTGTGGGTGAAACAGAAATTTGTTATTAGTAGGGATTTTAGACAAAATTTAGTTGTGAGACAAAATTGTGGTTTAGTAGCTTGTTAGACAAAAATTGTAGTTTGGAGCGACAAATTCTAGTTTAGGAGGATTTAGCAAAATGCAATGGGGGGATTTCAAAAAATTGTAGTGTAGGGGGGATTTAGACATAATTGTAGTAGGTAGGGGGGTAGACATGTAGTTTAGGAGGATTTTAGGCAAATTTGCAATTAAGGATTTCACAAAATGTAGTGTAGTTTTAGACATAATTTGTGGTTGTCTTAGACGTTGTCGTTTTTATTAGGGATTTTATAGAAAAATGTGTAGTTGCTGGTGGTGGGGGAGACAAAATGTAGTTTAGTGGGATTTAAGACGAAAAATGATAGTTTAGGAGGATTTTAGACAAAACCTGTAAAAGACGCTCAAAATTGTAGTTTAGAGGATTTCAGACAAAATTGTAGTTGTTGACAAAAATTGATGGTTTAGTAGGATTTTAGACAAATGCAATTGGGGGATTCACAAAATTGTAGTGTTGATCCCAAAAATGTAGTTTAGGAGGGAATTTAGACAAAAATTATAGTTTGGGGTTGGGAAGACACACAAAAATTGAAATTTAGAAGGATTTTAGGCTGAAATTGTAATTGGGAGATTTCACAAAAATTGTAGTGTAGAAGGGGATTTAGACATAAATTGTAGTGTTAGACATGTAGTTTAGGAGGGATTTTAGACAAAAATTGTAGTTGGAGGGGGGGATTACAAAAATTTGTAGTTTAGGAGGGATTTTAGACAAAAATTGTAGTTGTGGGTGGAGGGGGGGACACAAAAATTGTAGTTTAGGAGGGATTTTACAAAAAAATTGTAGTTGTTGGGGGGGAGACAAAAATTGTAGTTTAGTAGGGATTTTAGACAAAAATTATAGTTTAGGAGGGATTTTAGACAAAAATTGTAGTTTGGGGGGGACACACAAAAATTGTAGTTTAGGAGGGATTTTAGGCAGAATTTGTAATTGAGGATTTCACAAAAATTGTAGTGTAGGGGGGATTTAGACATAAATTGTAATGGGTGTGTTAGACATGTAGTTTAGGAGGGATTTTAGACGAAAATTGTAGTTGGTTGTGGGCGACAAAAATTGTAGTTTAGTAGGGATTTTAGACAAAAATTGTAGTTGGAGGGGGGGATTACACAAAATTTGTAGTTTTAGAGGGATTTTAGACAAAAATTGTAGTTTAGGAGGGATTTTAGACAAAAATTATAGTTTAGGAGGGATTTTAGACAAAAACTGTAGTTGTGGGGGGGGGCACAAAAATTGTAGTTTAGGAGGGATTTTAAACAAAAATTGTAGTTGGAGGGGGGGATTACACAAAATTTGTAGTTTTAGAGGGATTTTAGACAGGTATTGTAGTTGGGGTTTGGGGATTACACAAGAATTATTGTTTAGGTGGGATTTTTGACAAAAATTGTTGGTAGTTATTGGGAGAGACAAAAATTGTAGTTTAGGAGGGATTTTAGACAAAAATTATAGTTTAGGAGGGATTTTAGACAAAAACTGTAGATGGGGGGGACCCAAAAATTGTAGTTTAGGAGGGATTTTAGACAAAAATTGTAGTTGTTGGGGGGGAGACAAAAATTGTGGTTTGGGGGGAGGACACACAAAACTTGTAGTTTAGGAGGGATTTTAGGCAGAAATTGCAATTGGGGGATTTCACAAAAATTGTAGTGTAGGGAGGGATTTAGACATAAATTCTAAATGGAGGGGGGGATTACAAAAATTTGTAGTTTAGGAGGGATTTTAGACAAAAATTGTAGTTGTGGGTGGAGCGGGGGGGGGGACACAAAAATTGTAGTTTAGGAGGGATTTTACAAAAAAATTGTAGTTGTTGGGGATTAGACAAATATTATAGTTTAGGAGGGATTTTACACAAAAATTGTAGTTGTGGGGGGGAGGACACGAATCAACGTGAATGTTAAAAGGGATCATCATGACACACGGATAAAGTTAAAAGGGTCATCACCGTGAATGTAGTTAAGGGGATCATCACGAAACATCTTGAATGTTAAAATGGTCATCACCATGGGATTTAGTTAAAAGGATCATCACAACATATTGAGAAAATAAAATGGGTCATCACCGTGA
>JAGWEN010001776.1:0-13545 GCA_018703685.1 Orius laevigatus | reverse complement strand
GGCCTACAGATCCATCTATACCTGGCCTACAGATCCATCTATACCTGGCCTACAGATCCATCTATACCTGGCCTACAGATCCATCTATACCTGGCCTACAGATCCATCTATACCTGGCCTACAGATCCATCTATACCTGGCCTACAGATCCATCTATACCTGGCCTACAGATCCATCTATACCTGGCCTACAGATCCATCTATACCTGGCCTACAGATCCATCTATACCTGGCCTACAGATCCATCTATACCTGGCCTACAGATCCATCTATACCTGGCCTACAGATCCATCTATACCTGGCCTACAGATCCATCTATACCTGGCCTACAGATCCATCTATACCTGGCCTACAGATCCATCTATACCTGGCCTACAGATCCATCTATACCTGGCCTACAGATCCATCTATACCTGGCCTACAGATCCATCTATACCTGGCCTACAGATCCATCTATACCTGGCCTAAAGATCCATCTATACCTGGCCTACAGATCCATCTATACCTGGCCTACAGATCCATCTATACCTGGCCTACAGATCCATCTATACCTGGCCTACAGATCCATCTATACCTGGCCTACAGATCCATCTATACCTGGCCTACAGATCCATCTATACCTGGCCTACAGATCCATCTATACCTGGCCTACAGATCCATCTATACCTGGCCTACAGATCCATCTATACCTGGCCTACAGATCCATCTATACCTGGCCTACAGATCCATCTATACCTGGCCTACAGATCCATCTATACCTGGCCTACAGATCCATCTATACCTGGCCTACAGATCCATCTATACCTGGCCTACAGATCCATCTATACCTGGCCTACAGATCCATCTATACCTGGCCTACAGATCCATCTATACCTGGCCTACAGATCCATCTATACCTGGCCTACAGATCCATCTATACCTGGCCTACAGATCCATCTATACCTGGCCTACAGATCCATCTATACCTGGCCTACAGATCCATCTATACCTGGCCTACAGATCCATCTATACCTGGCCTACAGATCCATCTATACCTGGCCTACAGATCCATCTATACCTGGCCTACAGATCCATCTATACCTGGCCTACAGATCCATCTATACCTGGCCTACAGATCCATCTATACCTGGCCTACAGATCCATCTATACCTGGCCTACAGATCCATCTATACCTGGCCTACAGATCCATCTATACCTGGCCTACAGATCCATCTATACCTGGCCTACAGATCCATCTATACCTGGCCTACAGATCCATCTATACCTGGCCTACAGATCCATCTATACCTGGCCTACAGATCCATCTATACCTGGCCTACAGATCCATCTATACCTGGCCTACAGATCCATCTATACCTGGCCTACAGATCCATCTATACCTGGCCTACAGATCCATCTATACCTGGCCTACAGATCCATCTATACCTGGCCTACAGATCCATCTATACCTGGCCTACAGATCCATCTATACCTGGCCTACAGATCCATCTATACCTGGCCTACAGATCCATCTATACCTGGCCTACAGATCCATCTATACCTGGCCTACAGATCCATCTATACCTGGCCTACAGATCCATCTATACCTGGCCTACAGATCCATCTATACCTGGCCTACAGATCCATCTATACCTGGCCTACAGATCCATCTATACCTGGCCTACAGATCCATCTATACCTGGCCTACAGATCCATCTATACCTGGCCTACAGATCCATCTATACCTGGCCTACAGATCCATCTATACCTGGCCTACAGATCCATCTATACCTGGCCTACAGATCCATCTATACCTGGCCTACAGATCCATCTATACCTGGCCTACAGATCCATCTATACCTGGCCTACAGATCCATCTATACCTGGCCTACAGATCCATCTATACCTGGCCTACAGATCCATCTATACCTGGCCTACAGATCCATCTATACCTGGCCTACAGATCCATCTATACCTGGCCTACAGATCCATCTATACCTGGCCTACAGATCCATCTATACCTGGCCTACAGATCCATCTATACCTGGCCTACAGATCCATCTATACCTGGCCTACAGATCCATCTATACCTGGCCTACAGATCCATCTATACCTGGCCTACAGATCCATCTATACCTGGCCTACAGATCCATCTATACCTGGCCTACAGATCCATCTATACCTGGCCTACAGATCCATCTATACCTGGCCTACAGATCCATCTATACCTGGCCTACAGATCCATCTATACCTGGCCTACAGATCCATCTATACCTGGCCTACAGATCCATCTATACCTGGCCTACAGATCCATCTATACCTGGCCTACAGATCCATCTATACCTGGCCTACAGATCCATCTATACCTGGCCTACAGATCCATCTATACCTGGCCTACAGATCCATCTATACCTGGCCTACAGATCCATCTATACCTGGCCTACAGATCCATCTATACCTGGCCTACAGATCCATCTATACCTGGCCTACAGATCCATCTATACCTGGCCTACAGATCCATCTATACCTGGCCTACAGATCCATCTATACCTGGCCTACAGATCCATCTATACCTGGCCTACAGATCCATCTATACCTGGCCTACAGATCCATCTATACCTGGCCTACAGATCCATCTATACCTGGCCTACAGATCCATCTATACCTGGCCTACAGATCCATCTATACCTGGCCTACAGATCCATCTATACCTGGCCTACAGATCCATCTATACCTGGCCTACAGATCCATCTATACCTGGCCTACAGATCCATCTATACCTGGCCTACAGATCCATCTATACCTGGCCTACAGATCCATCTATACCTGGCCTACAGATCCATCTATACCTGGCCTACAGATCCATCTATACCTGGCCTACAGATCCATCTATACCTGGCCTACAGATCCATCTATACCTGGCCTACAGATCCATCTATACCTGGCCTACAGATCCATCTATACCTGGCCTACAGATCCATCTATACCTGGCCTACAGATCCATCTATACCTGGCCTACAGATCCATCTATACCTGGCCTACAGATCCATCTATACCTGGCCTACAGATCCATCTATACCTGGCCTACAGATCCATCTATACCTGGCCTACAGATCCATCTATACCTGGCCTACAGATCCATCTATACCTGGCCTACAGATCCATCTATACCTGGCCTACAGATCCATCTATACCTGGCCTACAGATCCATCTATACCTGGCCTACAGATCCATCTATACCTGGCCTACAGATCCATCTATACCTGGCCTACAGATCCATCTATACCTGGCCTACAGATCCATCTATACCTGGCCTACAGATCCATCTATACCTGGCCTACAGATCCATCTATACCTGGCCTACAGATCCATCTATACCTGGCCTACAGATCCATCTATACCTGGCCTACAGATCCATCTATACCTGGCCTACAGATCCATCTATACCTGGCCTACAGATCCATCTATACCTGGCCTACAGATCCATCTATACCTGGCCTACAGATCCATCTATACCTGGCCTACAGATCCATCTATACCTGGCCTACAGATCCATCTATACCTGGCCTACAGATCCATCTATACCTGGCCTACAGATCCATCTATACCTGGCCTACAGATCCATCTATACCTGGCCTACAGATCCATCTATACCTGGCCTACAGATCCATCTATACCTGGCCTACAGATCCATCTATACCTGGCCTACAGATCCATCTATACCTGGCCTACAGATCCATCTATACCTGGCCTACAGATCCATCTATACCTGGCCTACAGATCCATCTATACCTGGCCTACAGATCCATCTATACCTGGCCTACAGATCCATCTATACCTGGCCTACAGATCCATCTATACCTGGCCTACAGATCCATCTATACCTGGCCTACAGATCCATCTATACCTGGCCTACAGATCCATCTATACCTGGCCTACAGATCCATCTATACCTGGCCTACAGATCCATCTATACCTGGCCTACAGATCCATCTATACCTGGCCTACAGATCCATCTATACCTGGCCTACAGATCCATCTATACCTGGCCTACAGATCCATCTATACCTGGCCTACAGATCCATCTATACCTGGCCTACAGATCCATCTATACCTGGCCTACAGATCCATCTATACCTGGCCTACAGATCCATCTATACCTGGCCTACAGATCCATCTATACCTGGCCTACAGATCCATCTATACCTGGCCTACAGATCCATCTATACCTGGCCTACAGATCCATCTATACCTGGCCTACAGATCCATCTATACCTGGCCTACAGATCCATCTATACCTGGCCTACAGATCCATCTATACCTGGCCTACAGATCCATCTATACCTGGCCTACAGATCCATCTATACCTGGCCTACAGATCCATCTATACCTGGCCTACAGATCCATCTATACCTGGCCTACAGATCCATCTATACCTGGCCTACAGATCCATCTATACCTGGCCTACAGATCCATCTATACCTGGCCTACAGATCCATCTATACCTGGCCTACAGATCCATCTATACCTGGCCTACAGATCCATCTATACCTGGCCTACAGATCCATCTATACCTGGCCTACAGATCCATCTATACCTGGCCTACAGATCCATCTATACCTGGCCTACAGATCCATCTATACCTGGCCTACAGATCCATCTATACCTGGCCTACAGATCCATCTATACCTGGCCTACAGATCCATCTATACCTGGCCTACAGATCCATCTATACCTGGCCTACAGATCCATCTATACCTGGCCTACAGATCCATCTATACCTGGCCTACAGATCCATCTATACCTGGCCTACAGATCCATCTATACCTGGCCTACAGATCCATCTATACCTGGCCTACAGATCCATCTATACCTGGCCTACAGATCCATCTATACCTGGCCTACAGATCCATCTATACCTGGCCTACAGATCCATCTATACCTGGCCTACAGATCCATCTATACCTGGCCTACAGATCCATCTATACCTGGCCTACAGATCCATCTATACCTGGCCTACAGATCCATCTATACCTGGCCTACAGATCCATCTATACCTGGCCTACAGATCCATCTATACCTGGCCTACAGATCCATCTATACCTGGCCTACAGATCCATCTATACCTGGCCTACAGATCCATCTATACCTGGCCTACAGATCCATCTATACCTGGCCTACAGATCCATCTATACCTGGCCTACAGATCCATCTATACCTGGCCTACAGATCCATCTATACCTGGCCTACAGATCCATCTATACCTGGCCTACAGATCCATCTATACCTGGCCTACAGATCCATCTATACCTGGCCTACAGATCCATCTATACCTGGCCTACAGATCCATCTATACCTGGCCTACAGATCCATCTATACCTGGCCTACAGATCCATCTATACCTGGCCTACAGATCCATCTATACCTGGCCTACAGATCCATCTATACCTGGCCTACAGATCCATCTATACCTGGCCTACAGATCCATCTATACCTGGCCTACAGATCCATCTATACCTGGCCTACAGATCCATCTATACCTGGCCTACAGATCCATCTATACCTGGCCTACAGATCCATCTATACCTGGCCTACAGATCCATCTATACCTGGCCTACAGATCCATCTATACCTGGCCTACAGATCCATCTATACCTGGCCTACAGATCCATCTATACCTGGCCTACAGATCCATCTATACCTGGCCTACAGATCCATCTATACCTGGCCTACAGATCCATCTATACCTGGCCTACAGATCCATCTATACCTGGCCTACAGATCCATCTATACCTGGCCTACAGATCCATCTATACCTGGCCTACAGATCCATCTATACCTGGCCTACAGATCCATCTATACCTGGCCTACAGATCCATCTATACCTGGCCTACAGATCCATCTATACCTGGCCTACAGATCCATCTATACCTGGCCTACAGATCCATCTATACCTGGCCTACAGATCCATCTATACCTGGCCTACAGATCCATCTATACCTGGCCTACAGATCCATCTATACCTGGCCTACAGATCCATCTATACCTGGCCTACAGATCCATCTATACCTGGCCTACAGATCCATCTATACCTGGCCTACAGATCCATCTATACCTGGCCTACAGATCCATCTATACCTGGCCTACAGATCCATCTATACCTGGCCTACAGATCCATCTATACCTGGCCTACAGATCCATCTATACCTGGCCTACAGATCCATCTATACCTGGCCTACAGATCCATCTATACCTGGCCTACAGATCCATCTATACCTGGCCTACAGATCCATCTATACCTGGCCTACAGATCCATCTATACCTGGCCTACAGATCCATCTATACCTGGCCTACAGATCCATCTATACCTGGCCTACAGATCCATCTATACCTGGCCTACAGATCCATCTATACCTGGCCTACAGATCCATCTATACCTGGCCTACAGATCCATCTATACCTGGCCTACAGATCCATCTATACCTGGCCTACAGATCCATCTATACCTGGCCTACAGATCCATCTATACCTGGCCTACAGATCCATCTATACCTGGCCTACAGATCCATCTATACCTGGCCTACAGATCCATCTATACCTGGCCTACAGATCCATCTATACCTGGCCTACAGATCCATCTATACCTGGCCTACAGATCCATCTATACCTGGCCTACAGATCCATCTATACCTGGCCTACAGATCCATCTATACCTGGCCTACAGATCCATCTATACCTGGCCTACAGATCCATCTATACCTGGCCTACAGATCCATCTATACCTGGCCTACAGATCCATCTATACCTGGCCTACAGATCCATCTATACCTGGCCTACAGATCCATCTATACCTGGCCTACAGATCCATCTATACCTGGCCTACAGATCCATCTATACCTGGCCTACAGATCCATCTATACCTGGCCTACAGATCCATCTATACCTGGCCTACAGATCCATCTATACCTGGCCTACAGATCCATCTATACCTGGCCTACAGATCCATCTATACCTGGCCTACAGATCCATCTATACCTGGCCTACAGATCCATCTATACCTGGCCTACAGATCCATCTATACCTGGCCTACAGATCCATCTATACCTGGCCTACAGATCCATCTATACCTGGCCTACAGATCCATCTATACCTGGCCTACAGATCCATCTATACCTGGCCTACAGATCCATCTATACCTGGCCTACAGATCCATCTATACCTGGCCTACAGATCCATCTATACCTGGCCTACAGATCCATCTATACCTGGCCTACAGATCCATCTATACCTGGCCTACAGATCCATCTATACCTGGCCTACAGATCCATCTATACCTGGCCTACAGATCCATCTATACCTGGCCTACAGATCCATCTATACCTGGCCTACAGATCCATCTATACCTGGCCTACAGATCCATCTATACCTGGCCTACAGATCCATCTATACCTGGCCTACAGATCCATCTATACCTGGCCTACAGATCCATCTATACCTGGCCTACAGATCCATCTATACCTGGCCTACAGATCCATCTATACCTGGCCTACAGATCCATCTATACCTGGCCTACAGATCCATCTATACCTGGCCTACAGATCCATCTATACCTGGCCTACAGATCCATCTATACCTGGCCTACAGATCCATCTATACCTGGCCTACAGATCCATCTATACCTGGCCTACAGATCCATCTATACCTGGCCTACAGATCCATCTATACCTGGCCTACAGATCCATCTATACCTGGCCTACAGATCCATCTATACCTGGCCTACAGATCCATCTATACCTGGCCTACAGATCCATCTATACCTGGCCTACAGATCCATCTATACCTGGCCTACAGATCCATCTATACCTGGCCTACAGATCCATCTATACCTGGCCTACAGATCCATCTATACCTGGCCTACAGATCCATCTATACCTGGCCTACAGATCCATCTATACCTGGCCTACAGATCCATCTATACCTGGCCTACAGATCCATCTATACCTGGCCTACAGATCCATCTATACCTGGCCTACAGATCCATCTATACCTGGCCTACAGATCCATCTATACCTGGCCTACAGATCCATCTATACCTGGCCTACAGATCCATCTATACCTGGCCTACAGATCCATCTATACCTGGCCTACAGATCCATCTATACCTGGCCTACAGATCCATCTATACCTGGCCTACAGATCCATCTATACCTGGCCTACAGATCCATCTATGCCTGGCCTACAGATCCATCTATGCCTGGCCTACAGATCCATCTATGCCTGGCCTACAGATCCATCTATGCCTGGCCTACAGATCCATCTATGCCTGGCCTACAGATCCATCTATGATTAGGGATGGTTAGGGATGGTTAGGGATGGTTAGGGATGGTTAGGGATGGTTAGGGATGGTTAGGGATGGTTAGGGATGGTTAGGGATGGTTAGGGATGGTTAGGGGTCCAAATGAGGGCTTTGGGTCTCGAGGGGGCTGCTGGGTGCTTCCTTGCAGCTCTAGTAAAACTTGAGAAATGCCCACAGTCAGCCTTTTGGTTGACAAAGCCCTAAGTCCTACCACCACGTCCACGTCGTGGACCCCGGGCAACGCTTCGGCGGCTAACGGTGGAGGGCGAAAAGCGAGTTCTCGGCGCTTAATCGGAGACACGAAGCTAAGGGAGTGAACCCTGACAGAAAACTCAAGTTCCTTCCCCTTCCTTTCATTCCTTTTTGTCCCTTCCCTACCTTATCCGGATTCCTTTCATTCCTCTGGCTTCTTGTTGAGGGGATCCTGGGACCAGGCGTGGGTGGCCAAGGAGGGTACAGGGTATTAACATGCGGGGGCGCCCGTGCCGCCTCTAGCTGCCGGGCCCGAACCCTCGCCTAACCAGCGGGGGAGGCTGCCCGGAGTAGAGGTGAAAAAAGCCGATGGGCGCTCGTGGTGCCAGGTGGTGCCTGGGAGGGACCCCGCGAGTGCCCAAAGGAATGCGGCCCCGAGGCCACTGCGGCCACCCGCGCTCTGATAATTCCCGGTGAACTGATCAGAATGCCCAGCAAATCCCTGTTCTTCCCCTTCCGGTTTTGCTTCTTTCCTAAAAAGAAGAACAAACAAGCATAATGAATAATAAAAACAAAAAAGGAAGTCAATCAAACGCACCTTCCAACGGTCGTCCCGGCCAAGAGCAACATAAAGAATCGGACAATGGTAGTCCTCCAAAGCGCAGACTTACGGATGAGTTTTCGACTCCAGCCGGATCGCCATCCATGGTTAGCGATGTCAACCCTTTCAGCGCAAGCAGAAAGCTTAGAAGATCTCCTCCTCCACAGAAAAAAGCACCTACTGGATCGTCATCTTCGGAAGAAGAGGTCGTGATCGTGGAATCTGAAAAAATAAAGTTTATGGATACTCACCGAGTAGATGCAGCAATGGATGCCTCGGATGAAAGCGACGTCGACAACACGAGCGACAAAGAACGAGCGACGACTAGTGCATCTGCGACGCGTGATGCCATGGAAAGGCTGAAGAATCCCGACGTGCAGCGTAGCAAGCGACCTCGCACCATGGAGACGTCGTATGGCAAGCTTCCACCTGAAGAACGAGTCGATCACCTGAAAGCCAGAAGGCGTGCTAATATGATTAGAAATGAAGTAAATGGGTTTTTGTCGCAAAAATCTATTAAGTGCCCTCCACGAGTCACGATGTACGTCAACGGAAAAGTTGAAGAGCTCCTAGAGATCATCAACCAGATGACGATTGAGAACGCTTACCTTGCTTCGACGTTGAGAACGAAGATTGACGCCGCGGCTAGCATCGAGCAGCAAAATATCGCACAGGTTGTAGCAGACGCGGTCATGCCGTATTTCGCTAACGTTGCTGAGGAACTGAAAAATGCCGCTAAAGCACCCTCAGTTACATCGCCAATAAAAGTTGTCATGAACGAGCTGAAGTCGTGCGTCTCGGCCCTTAAAGCAATAGAGATGTCACAACTCGAGAAGGAGAAAGAAAGCACACCGATGGCCAGACATTCGAAGGGCAAACAAAACCCTAGCATTTCGCTGCGAAAGGGATTGTTAGTCGACATACCGATGGATCGAGAAAGCCAACTAGAAAGTGCAACGAGTGCAGTTGATAGCGACACTGCTGGTGCAACTGCATGGAAAAGTGTAAACTCGAAAAGGAAGAAAAAGATTAAGAAAACCAAAGGACCAATAGAAACCGAGCCGAATGAGGGAGCGATGGAAGTCGATGAGATATCGGCGACTAGAGACCTCACGGACATTGAAGACAGACAAGAGGTAAGACATGCCATTGAAAAGAGAAAAGAACAAAATGCGAAAAAGGACACCAAATCCAAGAAAAAAAGCGCGAAAAAAGCCACTACTACCCTTGAGAAGGAGATCGAGTTTCAGCGCAGGAACGCCGGAAGACTCCTATTCTTCGATAGAGCAGAAAACGAAGAGACAAGCGAGACGCCTGCAGAATTCCTTGCAAAAATAAAGTCAGCGATCGATCCAAGGAAAAATAAGATCAAGATGGAGGACATTCGATTGACAGCCCGTGGAGGCGTCGTAGTAAAAACCGTCAGTGCAGAGGACACTACCAAGGTCCGAAACCTTGAAACGATAGTGAGCCTCGGAGTAACGACAAGAACAATTGAGCCTAGAATGCCACGGATGATGATCCTGAGGGTTCAAAAAGAGCTAACCAAAGCTGAGCTGCACGAACAGCTGCTAGCACAGAACGAGGAGTTGGCTTGGTCGTCTGAGCAGGTGAAGCCATTATATACCGTCCGGTACGGCACCGGCAGGGATGCTGACAAGTACGCGACTTGGGTCGTCGAGGTCCCTGCTGTTCCCTGGAAGAAAGCAATAGACAACGGTAAAATCTATTTAGACTATCAAACCTGCAAGGTTAAGGACTACGTGGAAGTGTCCCGCTGCTACAAGTGCCAGGGATATGGCCACGTATCGACCAAATGCACAGCAGAAAAAAGCACCTGCGCGAAGTGCGCAGGAGACCATGACACGAGACAATGCAACAGCAATACAAAGAAGTGCCCGAACTGCTCAAAAATTGGAGTAGACAACGCACATAGAGCAGGAGACGCAAGGTGCACTGCACACCTGAGGGCGAAGGCTAAGTTGATGAATTCCATCGACTATGGCAAAATTAGTGTCGTGTAGCTAAATATTTTCGACAGCAACACAGCATCTTAATCTGCATGACTTCTGCATGATCAGTGCATGATTCGTGCATGTTATTGCATGATCTCTGCATGATTTTTGCATGTCTACTGTCCTACTGCATGTTATCTGCATGATTTTAGTTATCATTATTATTTCCTGCATGAACCATTCAAATTGCAAGAATGCACAGAAAAGCATAGTTCCATGCTAGAAAGCATGATTAGCAAGTATTTTTTAACGAGGTCCTCAGAAAGGGGAACCCTCTAAAGAAAAAATATGGCTACCGGTCACCTAGTATGTCAAGCGGCCTCCGCGCGGCCCATCCCGGGCACGGGGATACCATAATCCCCGTGGCGAACAGCTTGACGACCGGAGAATGCCTTACGACCGCAAAAAAATGAGAAAATCCTGGGAAAAGCCTACGGCTTATGTACAGGATAAAAATAAGAAAAGGCGGTTAGGGATGGTTAGGGATGGTTAGGGATGGTTAGGGATGGTTAGGGATGGTTAGGGATGGTTAGGGATGGTTAGGGATGGTTAGGGATGGTTAGGGATGGTTAGGGATGGTTAGGGATGGTTAGGGATGGTTAGGGATGGTTAGGGATGGTTAGGGATGGTTAGGGATGGTTAGGGATGGTTAGGGATGGTTAGGGATGGTTAGGGATGGTTAGGGATGGTTAGGGATGGTTAGGGATGGTTAGGGATGGTTAGGGATGGTTAGGGATGGTTAGGGATGGTTAGGGATGGTTAGGGATGGTTAGGGATGGTTAGGGATGGTTAGGGATGGTTAGGGATGGTTAGGGATGGTTAGGGATGGTTAGGGATGGTTAGGGATGGTTAGGGATGGTTAGGGATGGTTAGGGATGGTTAGGGATGGTTAGGGATGGTTAGGGATGGTTAGGGATGGTTAGGGATGGTTAGGGATGGTTAGGGATGGTTAGGGATGGTTAGGGATGGTTAGGGATGGTTAGGGATGGTTAGGGATGGTTAGGGATGGTTAGGGATGGTTAGGGATGGTTAGGGATGGTTAGGGATGGTTAGGGATGGTTAGGGATGGTTAGGGATGGTTAGGGATGGTTAGGGATGGTTAGGGATGGTTAGGGATGGTTAGGGATGGTTAGGGATGGTTAGGGATGGTTAGGGATGGTTAGGGATGGTTAGGGATGGTTAGGGATGGTTAGGGATGGTTAGGGATGGTTAGGGATGGTTAGGGATGGTTAGGGATGGTTAGGGATGGTTAGGGATGGTTAGGGATGGTTAGGGATGGTTAGGGATGGTTAGGGATGGTTAGGGATGGTTAGGGATGGTTAGGGATGGTTAGGGATGGTTAGGGATGGTTAGGGATGGTTAGGGATGGTTAGGGATGGTTAGGGATGGTTAGGGATGGTTAGGGATGGTTAGGGATGGTTAGGGATGGTTAGGGATGGTTAGGGATGGTTAGGGATGGTTAGGGATGGTTAGGGATGGTTAGGGATGGTTAGGGATGGTTAGGGATGGTTAGGGATGGTTAGGGATGGTTAGGGATGGTTAGGGATGGTTAGGGATGGTTAGGGATGGTTAGGGATGGTTAGGGATGGTTAGGGATGGTTAGGGATGGTTAGGGATGGTTAGGGATGGTTAGGGATGGTTAGGGATGGTTAGGGATGGTTAGGGATGGTTAGGGATGGTTAGGGATGGTTAGGGATGGTTAGGGATGGTTAGGGATGGTTAGGGATGGTTAGGGATGGTTAGGGATGGTTAGGGATGGTTAGGGATGGTTAGGGATGGTTAGGGATGGTTAGGGATGGTTAGGGATGGTTAGGGATGGTTAGGGATGGTTAGGGATGGTTAGGGATGGTTAGGGATGGTTAGGGATGGTTAGGGATGGTTAGGGATGGTTAGGGATGGTTAGGGATGGTTAGGGATGGTTAGGGATGGTTAGGGATGGTTAGGGATGGTTAGGGATGGTTAGGGATGGTTAGGGATGGTTAGGGATGGTTAGGGATGGTTAGGGATGGTTAGGGATGGTTAGGGATGGTTAGGGATGGTTAGGGATGGTTAGGGATGGTTAGGGATGGTTAGGGATGGTTAGGGATGGTTAGGGATGGTTAGGGATGGTTAGGGATGGTTAGGGATGGTTAGGGATGGTTAGGGATGGTTAGGGATGGTTAGGGATGGTTAGGGATGGTTAGGGATGGTTAGGGATGGTTAGGGATGGTTAGGGATGGTTAGGGGTCCAAATGAGGGCTTTGGGCCTCGAGGGGGCTGCTGGGTGCTTCCTTAGCAGCTCTAGTAAAACTCGAGAAACGCCCACTGTCGGTCTTCTGGTTGACAAAGCCCTAAGTCCTACCACCACGTCCACGTCGTGGACCCTGGGCAACGCTTCGGCGGCTAACGGTGGAGGGCGAAAAG
>JAGWEN010001775.1:0-13554 GCA_018703685.1 Orius laevigatus | reverse complement strand
ATCTAGGAACGCGGTAGCGTTCCGCCCCGCCAAGCAAAATCCGTCCGAAAGTTCAAACGGTACCAAGTGTATGTTTACTGGACGTGACGAGATGCGATTTTCGGGTATCTGGATCTCAGCTTCCTGAGGAACGGTTTACTTGAAATTTTATAGAGACCTTCTCTAATACGATAATAGGAAGCCCTGAAAATTTCAAGTCGATCGGTTCACAGGGAGCTGAGATATAGAACTCTGAAAACCCGGTTTTCGGCCTTTACCATGTTTTTCTTCTCCTTCTTCTCCTTATTCAGTTAGCCAGGGCTACAGCCTCTACTTCTGCACCGATCGACTTGAAATTTTACAGGGACCTTCGTTTCAACTTTAGCCAGTGCCTTTTGAAAGATTTAACCCGATAGCTGGTCGCAAAAAACAGTTATGACCAAAAAACTGAAATTTTAGGGCTACTGCGCAACTTTTACTGCGCACTCAAACATCGACCTTGAAAAACTCCTAAACGAGGGCACTCGAAAAACACCTAAACCACCAAAATCACCAAAACCACCCAAACCACCCAAATTACCAAAAACCCCCAAATCACCAAAACCACCCAAATCACCAAAAACACCCAAACCACCCAAATTACCAAAAACACCCAAATCACCCAAATTACCAAAAACCCCCCAAATCACCCAAATTACCAAAAACACCCAAACCACCCAAATTACCAAAAACACCCAAATCACCAAAAACACCAAACCACCCAAATTACCAAAAACACCCAAACCACCCAAATGACCAAAAACACCCAAATCACAAAAAAAAACACCCAAACCACCAAAAACACCCAAACCACCCAAATCACCAAAAACACCCAAACCACCCAAATGACCAAAAACCCCCAAATCACCCAAAACACCCAAACCACCAAAAACACCCAAATCACCCAAATTACCAAAAACACCCAAATCACCAAAAACACCCAAACCACCCAAATCACCAAAAACACCCAAACCACCCAAATCACCAAAAACACCCAAACCACCCAAATCACCAAAAACACCCAAACCACCCAAATCACCAAAAACACCCAAACCACCTAAACCACCAAAAACACCCAAACCACCCAAATCACCAAAAACACCTAAACCACCCAAACCACCCAAATTACCAAAAACACCCAAACCACCCAAATGACCAAAAACACCCAAATCACAAAAAAAAACACCCAAACCACCCAAATTACCAAAAACACCCAAACCACCCAAATCACCAAAAACACCCAAACCACCCAAATGACCAAAAAAAAACACCCAAACCACCCAAATCACCAAAAACACCCAAATCACCAAAAACACCCAAATCACCAAAAACACCCAAATCACCAAAAACACCCAAACCACCCAAATTTAAACAAAGATTTAACCCGCTGAAAGATTTAACGCATAGCTGAATCCAAAAAAATCAATTTCAGGTTGCTTGCAGCCACTTAGGCTTTTAGGTTGCCCATTGATATGGTGACGTAATCAATCAACTTGAAAGTTCAAATTGAAATCGAATTAAAATTTGAGATTATTGCCATAATTATAATGGTTCATCACCGCAAAAACATAAAATTAAGCCCAAGTTTTTAATTTCGAAAAAATTATTTTGTCGATGTTAGTTTGTTTTGTTTACTTTGATAACTATGCAACGTAGGATTAACTGTAAGATTAACTCCTTCCTGGCGAAAAAAAAATTTCATTCCACATGAAATCGTGATTTGAAGAACATCTCTTCGATTTTAAATTTATTTTCTCAGTTAAAAGAAAAAGTTTTTTTATTTTTTTAATTAGCTACGGAAAATATTGTGAGTTGTACATATTAGTGAGGGAACTTGGATGCAGCCTACCTATCGAAAGGCCACCATAAAGATAAGTACACCCTAACTAAAAAGTACACCCCCCCCCCTTGGGACTTAGATATTGATAAGTTAAGATTTTAATTTTATTATTGATTTTATTATTATTATTTTTATTGCACCATAAAAAAACAATCGAGTAGTAAACCATAAATTTATATTAGTTCTCTCTTTCCTCATTTTTTTAGATTTTATTTTATTTATTAATAAATTTTATTTATTTTTTCTTTCAAAAGAAAGGTTTTTTTTAACTAAAATTTTTATTTATTTTTTTCTGCCTCTTTAAAAAAAACTAACCAGTAAAATATCATTTTAAAAAATCTAACTAAAAAATTGAGTAGATAATTAGCTATACTAGGTTAGTTAGATTAAATTAGCTGGGTGGGTAATTAGCTTGTTTAAAAAAAGAAATATATTTGTTTAATAAAAGCTATATAGCTCACTGCAAGTGTTAACAATGGTTTCCAAAGAAAGACTAACCCGTAAAAGGAAAAGAGAAAATTACGAAAAAAAAGAAGAAAGGAGTCGTAAAAAACTGAAATCAACTCCAGAAGAAGAACAGTTGAAAAACTCAAAAAAAGAAGAAAATAGAAAAAATTATCTGGTCAATAGTGAGGGTATTAAAAAAAAACAAATTTCGAGGTATAGCTATAACCCAGAGCCGATCAAAACGGTTAGAAAAAAGAAATACGCGGAAAATCCCGATTTAATAAAAGCGGCTAAAAAAAAGAAATATGCGGAAAATCCCGATTTAATAAAAGCGGTTAGAAAAAAGAAATACGCGGAAAATCCCGATGTAATAAAAGCGGCTAGAAAAAAGAAATACGCGGAAAATCCCGACCTCATAAAAGCGGCTAAAAAAAAGAAATACGCGGAAAATCCGGAACCAAAGAAAGCTGCAGAAAAAAACAGATATGCTAAAAATCCGGAGCCAAAGATAATTGCCGAAAAAAGGAAGTACGCTGAAAATTCGGAATCAAGAAAAAAAAGAAGAATGCTTAATTATTATATTGATGCTGAAAAGAATTTAACACGGTTTAGGGCCAGATATCATATTAACAGCGGAGATTCTGCCGCAACAAAAAAATCAGTAGATCAATCTCGGCAGTGCGACCCTGCCATCTCCGCTAAAAACAGCTTTAATGAATTATGAGAGGGGTATTGTAGCAGACACTTTCCAAATAAGGCTTTCGGTTGATGAGCTGTTTAGAGAAATAGAGCAACAAGACGCGATTCAATTTTTAGAATTCTTGTTGTACAAGTATGAAGGCATCAAAAGCTTGTTTAGTTTTACAACAAGGCATATTTCGAATTGCGAAAACTGCAATGAGACATGGTCTAACGAAGAAATGGACTTAGTAATTAGGGTACCCATTAATTCAAACTCCAAAAGCAACCTAACGAATATGATCAATGAGTATTTAGGGCGTTGGGAAACTCACATAGAAGGATTTCAGTGCCAAAATTGTAACGTTGTAGGTCGTGTCCGTCGAAAAAATAATATAACCGCTGCTCCGGAATACCTCATATTGCAATTTCTTTTATTCGATAATGAGCTGAACAAAGTCTCAGGATGTAGGATAAACCAAGTACCTTCGAGTAAATTAAATATTGCCGGAGCCACATATTCCCCAACATCCGCTATATTTCACTATGGTGAAACTATTAACAATGGTCACTACGTTAGCTACTTAAAAAGTGGTACAAAATGGGTATGTGCGAACGATAGCGTTATTAGTGAAAAACGTTGGCCCCAAGGAAGTAAAGATATTTATGTCTTGATTCTTCAAAAAATCTAACAGATAAATAGTTATAACTTATAATTTTAGTATAATACAAAATCCAGAACGTAAAAAATTTGTCGAAAAACGAAGGTACCTACTCTGAAAATCCAGAACGTAAAAAATCTGTCGAAAAACGAAGGTACCTACTCTGAAAATCCAGAACGTAAAAAATCTGTCAAGATCCTAAAAAATCCGCCGAACCAAAAAAAACTAAAATGTACTCTGACAATGCTGTGCTATATTAAGCCGCTACTTTTACCCGCCTGCTCTGCTTCAATATGTTATTACCTTCATATATCATTATAAATATAACATAATTACATTTCAATTACAATATGTACAATAGTTCAATTTTCTGGCTCATATTGTACCAGGGCAGACGGGGGGATCGCTGCGTGGCTACCTCCGCGATGGTGATCCTGGATACTGGACAGGACTGTACAGTGAGACCTACTAAGAGGAAAAACATTTTTTTTAAAAATCAATCAATATAACATTTTTATTGCAGCGTTGCTGCTATACCTACCGATAATTTACCAAAAATGTAGGTGAGAATGTACAGTTCTGTCTTGCTAAATGCTACTCAAGTTAGCTTAATTATAGCACAACATGATACTATTCTTGCTTATGGACGTTCCAAGTCAACTACAATTTCAACTACAAAAAGATGTGATATCCGTACAAAAACCCTCCGTGTAAAAAACACCCCGCCTCGCAAAACTCCTTCTTCTTCAGCCGGAAAAAGATATGATATCAACTTTCCCGCCCGCCGATGTGCGAGAGGTCGGTATGATTTAAAGAAAGAGGAGAGATGAAGCGCCCTTGCTCCCATTTTCAAAGCTCCCCTTGGCGGCATCGCGAAATACTTTTTATCAGGGAAATCAGTTACCTCTGCACATAATGCATCTGTAGTAAGTCTTTCAGATTGATCGATAACATAATTCTTAAATTCAATTATCATGGTTTATGCAGGTTTCCTCCACTATTACTTTTTAAATACGATAACACCTGAATAGTGATTACTGAGCAAGGAGATGCTCCTGAGCATTTGCCATCCGTCTCCTAACTTAAGTTACCCAGAACTAACGTTAACGTCTTAACAGAAATTGCACTTACAAAGTTAGTACAAAAAGTGCAAAAGTTACAAATGTACAAAACGTTAGTTGTTCAGCATATGAAACCTTCAAAACCAAAAAAAAATTCAACTTACTGTTTTCCTCTTCCAATGATGTATTTTCATTCAATAGTTCCACAATCCTAACCAGTAATCACTGATCAAGGTATTTGCATAGCTACCCATCTAATGCACCCTGTAAACAAGTATTTCGCGATGCCGCCAAGGGGAGCTTTGAAAATGGGAGCAAGGGCGCTTCATCTCTCCTCTTTCTTTAAATCATACCGACCTCTCGCACATCGGCGGGCGGGAAAGTTGATATCATATCTTTTTCCGGCTGAAGAAGAAGGAGTTTTGCGAGGCGGGGTGTTTTTTACACGGAGGGTTTTTGTACGGTCAGATTATGTGGAGGACGAGGTGTTGTTGAGTGTGAGACAAATGTGGAGATGGAGACGAGGAACTGGAGGAGGAGAGGAAGTGTGAGACGAGAACTGCGAGTATGTGAGGAGGAACTGGAGGAGAAGGAGGGAGATAGTGGAGAGACGTACTAGGAAGTGGAGGCACGAGGAACTGGAGGGGCAGGAGGAGGAGGAACTCTAGGACGAGGACCTGGAGGATCTCTAGGACGAGGTAAACACGAGAGGACAGGGGTGAGGAAGCTGGAGAATCTCTAGAACGAGGAACTGGAGGACTCTAGACGAGAACTGGAGGAACTTGAACCTATAGGACGACGCGAACTGGAGGAACTCTAGGACGAGGAACTGGAGGAACTCTAGGACGAGGAACTGGAGGAACTCTAGGACGAGGAACTGGAGGAACTCTAGGACGAGGAACTGGAGGAACTCTAGGACGAGGAACTGGAGGAACTCTCGGGACGAGAACTGGAGAACTCTAGGACGAGAACTGGAGGAAACTCTAGACGAGGAACTGGAGGAACTCTCGACGAGAACAGTGGAGGAGCGAGCAACTCTAGACGAGGAACTGAGGAACTCCAGACTGAGAAACTGTGCGAACTCTATAGGCACGAGGAACTGGAGAACTCTAGACGGGAACTGGAGGAACTCTAGACGAGGAACTGGAGGAACTCTAAGGACGCAGGTAACTGAAGGATATCTCTAGTGACGAGGACTGGAGGAACTCTAGACGAGGAACTGGACGACATCTAGGACGTTAGGAACTGGAGTGAACTCTCAGACGAGGACAACTGGAGGAACTCTAGGACGACAGGAACTGGAGGAACTCTCTAGACGAGGAACTGGAGGAACTCTAGGACGCGGAACTAGGAGGAACTCTAGTACGATGGAACTGAGGAGGACTCTAGGACGAGGATGAGGAGGAGGAGGAACTCTAGACGAGAGGAACGTGGGTAGGAGGAGAGGAAGTGGAGGGAGACGAGGAACTGAGGAGGAGAGGATAAGTGGAGGACGAGGAACTGGAGGAGGAGAGAGGAGTGAGGAGTGAGGGGGATAGTGAGGACGAGGACTGGGAGGATGGGGAATGGAGGACGAGGAAGTGGAGGAGGAGGAACTGGAGGAGGAGGAGGGAGTGGAGGAGAGGAGGGGAACTGGAGAGAGGAGGAGGAACTGGAGGAGGAGGAGACTGGAGGGAGAGGGACTGGAGGAGGAGAGGAACTGGAGGAGGAGGAGGAACTGGAGGAGGAGGAGGACTGGAGGAGGAGAGGAAATGGAGAGGAGGAGGAACTGAGGGGAGAGGATACTGGAGGAGAGGAGGGGAACTGGAGGAGGAGGAGGACGATGGAGGTGGAGGAGGAACAATGGAGGAGCGAGGAGGACTGGAGGGAGAGGAGGAACTGAGGAGGAGGAGGTACTGGAGGAGGAGGAGGAGGAGGAACTGGAGGAGGATGGAGGATGAGGACTGAGGAGGAGGAGGAAGTGGAGGACGAGGAACGGATGGAGAAGGAGGAAGTGAGGTACGGGAACTGGAGGAGAGGAGGAAGTGGAGACGAGGAATGGAGGAGGAGGAGAGTGGAGGACGAGGAACTGGAGGAGGAGGAGAAGTGGAGGACGAGGAGACTGGAATGAAGGAGAGGACGTGGAGGAGACGGGACTGGAGGAGGACGAGGAACTGGAGGACTAGGATACTGGAGACGAGGAGTAGATGGTATGAAGGAGAGGAGGTCGTGAGACGATAGGAGGATGAAGTGGAGGACGAGTGGAGGACAAGAACCGACGACCACAATAGGACGAGGACGAGCACGATGGCAGCAATAGGAAGAGGACGAACAATAGGAAGAGGAAAAGAACATAAATTTCAGGAGCAAGAAGAAGTCTACAAGCAAGAAGACGAACCAGAGTACCGTCAAGACGACCATGACGAGCAAGAAGGCTCAGATAAGTAGATATTTTAAAAACGAGGTTTACAATACAAAGTGTACTTTATCCGTAATCCAAACCATTCCTCCTTTTACACATTTTTATTTTCAAACGCTTTCTCCTTTTTAAGGGAAGACTTAGAGGAATCGCAAGGGTACGATATTGGAAGGGAGGAGTCCTCGCTCTTATGCATAATATATGCGCTAAGGGAATGCAGGCTTATGCAAATCCTAACGGTGAATAAAGAGTGAGAGAGAGGGAACCATCTGTCCTCTCCCACGCTCGCTTCCAGAGCCTATGTTTGCTCTACATCACCCATCGCGATATAATACATCAACTTGTTTACAACCCGTTAACCTTTTTAATTGTACTTTAAATAAACTTCCGGAAAACATCGAGTTTATATTCTTGCGTGCTTAAAACATAATTGAAATTCTTGCATCTGCAGCAATTATACGATTTATAAAGACAAAATCGTATTTCTTTAGATGGAATATGCGTTTATGATAGCGCAGTATTCTTTTTATGGTGTAAGGGAATTATCATAAGAGTTTAGAGGCTCACCGTCTAGTGAATAGCCATAATGGGAGCGCGAGAAGTTGACAATTGATCCGGAATCAAAACATGTGCATCGTCCAAGTAGAGGCATTGTCTTTGCGTGCCCCGCGTCGAAAATTAAGAAGGCGTTCATATGTTATCAAGGGTTGGGGAATAATCACCTCACACCTTTCCCGAAAAACACTTCCTTCTCATAACAGATTAGACGAGAGCGAATGGTATGGAAATCCGAATCAATTACAGGGGCGAGCGTGTTATTGAGACAACAGATAATGATGACGTATGTAATGAGACGTCCAGGTGGCATTGTCACCAGAACCAGAGGAGGGGAAGCAAGACCCTTAAAAACAATCAAATGCGATTATTCAAATTGAAGCTCTTTGACGTCACCTCTTTATAATTACTTTCAAAATCTCTCTCCACCCCTGGATTCGAATACTATAAACAAAATTCTGAACTCAAGATTAGGCAAATATACAAAAGATTATAAATATGCTGATTAGCTATCAATTTGTGTTCGTTGGACCTAATAATTTAATTATTTCTGAGAAGCAAAACTTTACCAAGAGGGGAGACATTTTTCACTCGAAAAAAGCGTAATATCAGCAAAGTTGTACAATGAGACAATCTGGGCTCGGTCAGATTTTTAGTTCCTCTTCAGTAGCCTCACTGAAGAAAATTAATGGGGTTCAAAAATGTAGATTTTGAGGTTATTGACAAAATAAATTGCACTTAAACGCAGATTCTGAGGTTTTTGACGAAAAAAATTGGCTCTTATAAACCATAATTTTGATGAGGGTTTTTGACAAAAAGAAAACAAAATGGCTCTTTGAAGTGACTTAGAGTTTTTGACAAAATTTTGCTATTAAAACTGTGATTTTGAGATTTTGACGAAAAAAAGGCTCTTAAAACTGATTCTGAGGTTTTTGGAAGGTAAATTGCGGCTTAAAAAAAATGTTGATTTTAGGTTTTTGACGAAGAATTTGGCCCTTGACCTTTGAGTTTTGAGGCTTTTATGACACAAAGATGTGGCTCTTAAAACTGATGATTTGATGAGTTTTTATGGACGAAGATTGGCTTTGAAATGTATGAATTTGACGTTTTTTGACGGAAATTTGGCTCTTGAAACCTTGATTTGAGGTTTTTTGACGAAAAATGTCTCTTAAAACTTTGATTTTGAGTTTTTCGACGAAAATTGGGCGTAAACAATATATTGTTGATTTCCAGGTTTTTGACACGAAAATATGGCTCTTAAAATCTTGATGTATAGGTTTTTCCGGCACGGAAATTGGCTTTAAAAATGTTGATTTTAAGGTTTTTGACGAAAATTAAATTTGCCATTGAAACCTTGATTTTGAGGTTTTGACGAAAAATGTCGTCTTAAAACTTTTGATTTGAGGTTTTTGAAGGTAATTTGGCTTTTAAACCTTGATTTTGAGATTTTGAGGAGGCTCTTAAAAATTTGATTCTGAGGTTTTTGGAGGAAAATTAGGCTTTAGAAATGTTGATTTTAAGGTTTTTGACGGAAATTTGGCTCTTGAAACGTTGATTTTGAAGTTTTTGACAAAAATTGTCTCTTAAAACTTTAATTTTGAGGTTTTTGGACAAAAATTAGGCTAAACAAATCTTCATTTTGAGGTTTTTGACGAAAAATTGGCTCTTAAAAATGCCAATGTTTAAGGTTTTGATGAAAATTAGCCTTAGAATATGTTCAGAAAGACTAATTTTTGGGGGATATTAGATAATCTTGAGCTTGCCGCGGAACAGCTTACGGCCCCCAGTTTGAGGACCACTGCTTAAGGACTGATAAAACCTTTCTTTCTTGACAAAAAAGGTTACATTTTGCCAAAACGAAATTTCTCCATATGACATTGACATTTCCGCCATCGTCGATAATCTAGTTTTCGTCATTATCGACGGATTTAAAGCGATCCAAAGTTGGTGAAGTCGAGTTTTATGAAAAGACCTCGCAATCAACGGTTATCGCATAATAGGATCCGTTGTAGTCAAGTAATCCGTTTAAAAATTAACCATCTGTACCCCTTAAAAAAGTTTAATTAACATTTTTTAAACCGGGGTGAATAATTAGGACAGGTGAGCGCCTTAAAGCCCGGGACTTTGCTCTAAAAAAAGTTCGAATTAGCATAAAATATAATAATTGTTTGAAAACAATTGCGGTGGTCAGAAAACGGTGCACGGTTCGTTTGGTGGACCCCTCCGCCCTAGATGCTAATTTCTCCCGACACTTCCTGCCTATGATAAATACGATCTGCCTCTCCACCCCCGGAACATTCTGTCACTACTCCTAATTTAGTGGTTTATGTTAAAACAGATGTAATACAGGAGACGTCGTGAAAATAGAAGTGGGCTCCCTCGGGGGTGGGTTCTTGCACCGCTAATGTATTTCTATTGTGGTCACCCGTTTCTATTGTGTCGTGAATAATGACCCTTTGACCAATAAACATTTACACCGCATTGTCTCAAAAGAGAGAAACCCGACACACCTCTGAGCTTATCTTATTATAAAACAAAAGGATAAAGCGTTAATACCCTCTTCTTTATCTTTAGATATGCTGAAAACGTGCGGTTTTACCCTAGGCGTAGATTAGCCCTTGAGATATCCTCCTTTGGCGAGGTGTGAGGTACTTGGAAGTCCATTTCATAAACATTCCTCTTTCTCTTTTAGAAGACTTTTAAAGGAAAACAAGGATATTAAACAACCAGATTGTTAACATCTCTCCCTAGTAGACCGTTACTACACTAATTTTAATTTTCGACTAGATATGAACGTGTTTAGGTTCCTTTTGTACAAAACTGCTATGGGAAATTGACAGATTGTTCTTCCACGAGAAAGACCTTTTTTCTACCCTAAATTCAAGCATACAGGTAAATTTGTACTTACTAAAATGCTCTGAAATGTGATTTTAGTAAAAAGACAAAAATGCCTGTTTCCAAATCGGAGGTTTCGCTACAAAAAATTGGCTATTAAAATGTCGATGAGGTTTTCTGACGAAAAATTGGATCTTTAAATGTTGATGTTAAGGTTTTTGACGAAAAATTTGCACTTTTGAGGTTTTGAATTTTGAGGTTTTTGACAAAAAATTGAATCTTTAAATGTTGATTTTAAGGTTTTTGACGAAAAATTGGACCTTTAAATGTTGATTTTAAGGTTTTTGACGAAAATTTGGCTTTTAAAACCTTGATATTATGGTTTTTGACAAAACATTTTATAGGTATTAAAATGTTGATTTTAAGGTTTTTGACGAAAAATTTTCTTTTCTTTATAGGTCGACTTGGAGGTTTTTGACGAAAAATTGAATCTTTAAATGTTGATTTTAAGGTTTTTAACGAAAAATTGGATCTTTATATGTTGATTTTAAGGTTTTTGACGAAAAATTTTCTTTTCTTCATACTTGGAGGTTTTTGACAAAAAAATTGAATCTTTAAATGTTGATTTTAAGGTTTTTGACGAAAATTTGGCTCTTAAAACCTTGATTTTATGGTTTTTGACAAAAAATTTTATATTAAAATGTTGTTTTTAAGGTTTTTGACAAAAAATTGGATCTTTAAATGTTGATTATAAGGTTTTTGACGAAAAATTTTCTTTTCTTCATACTTGGAGGTTTTTGACAAAAAAATTGAATCTTTAAATGTTGATTTTAAGGTTTTTGACGAAAAATTTTCTTTTCTTTATGGGTCGACTTGGAGGTTTTTGACAAAAAATTGAATCTTTAAATGTTGATTTTAAGGTTTTTAACGAAAAGTTGGATCTTTAAATGATGATTTTAAGGTTTTTGATGAAAAATTGTATCTTTAAATGTTGATTATTGTGCATTGTTTATTTTTAAATTTTGACATAAAATTGGTTTTTAAGAAAGAAGGATTTTGCCATTTTAGAGTTTGATGAACGAAAAAAGATGTGTTAAAAACTGAAAGTTTCGGGATTTTTATTTTTTATTTTATTTATTTATTTTTATTTATTTACTTGTTTTGCAGAAAATTCTTTCACTAAAGGTGAAAAGCCTATTTCATCGAAATTCGACCATTTTAGGTCAATTTGTCTCTTTCTTATTAGACTGTGACAAAAAATTGACGCAAGACCTAAAGATTTCTTTTGACGCGAAAGACCCTTTCACACTAAATCAAACTCTATTTTATCAAATACGACCACTTTTAGGTCTATTTTGTCTCTTTCTTTTTAGACTGTGACAAAGAATTGACAGCAAGAACCTAAAGATCTTTCTTTTTGACGCGAAAGACCCTTTCTACAGTAAATTAAAGCCTATTTTATCAAAATACGACCACTTTTAGGTCTATTTTGTCTCTTTCTTTTTAGACTGTGACAAAGAATTGATAGCAAGAACCTAAAGATCTTTCTATTTGTCGTGAAAGACCCTTTCTACACTAAATTCAAGCCTATTTTATCAAAATACGACCACTTTTATGTCAATTTTGTCTCTTTCTTTTTAGACCGTGACAAAGAATTGACAGCAAGAACCTAAAGATCTTTCTTTTTGACGCGAAAGACCCTTTCTACACTAAATTAAAGCCTATTTTATCAAAATACGACCACTTTAAGGTCAATTTTGTCTCTTTCTTTTTAGACTGTGACAAAGAATTGACAGCAAGAACCTAAAGATCTTTCTTTTTGACGCAAAAGACCCTTTCTACACTAAATTCAAGCCTATTTTATCAAAATACGACCACTTTTATGTCAATTTTGTCTCTTTCTTTTTAGACCGTGACAAAGAATTGACAGCAAGAACCTAAAGATCTTTCTTTTTGACGCGAAAGACCCTTTCTACAGTAAATTCAAGCCTATTTTATCAAAATACGACCACTTTTATGTCAATAGTGTCTCTTTCTTTTTAGACTGTGACAAAGAATTGACAGCAAGAACCTAAAGATCTTTCTATTTGTCGTGAAAGACCCTTTCTACACTAAATTCAAGCCTATTTTATCAAAATTCGACCACTTTTATGTCAATTTTGTCTCTTTCTTTTTAGATTGTGACAAAGAATTGACAGCAAGATCCTAAAGATCTTTCTTTTTGACGCGAAAGACCCTTTCTACAGTAAATTCAAGCCTATTTTATCAAAATACGACCACTTTTATGTCAATAGTGTCTCTTTCTTTTTAGACTGTGACAAAGAATTGATAGCAAGAACCTAAAGATCTTCGCTATTTGTCGTGAAAGACCCTTTCTACACTAAATAAAGCCTATTTATCAAATACGACCACTTTATGTCAATTTGGTCTCTTTCTTTTTAGACTGTGACAAAGAATTGACAGCAAGAACCTAAAGATCTTTCTTTTTGACGCAAAAGACCCTTTCTACACTAAATTCAAGCCTATTTTATCAAAATACGACCACTTTTAGGTCTATTTTGTCTCTTTCCTATTAGACTGTGACAAGGAATTGACAGAAATATATTTAAAACTTTAAAAATTCAAGTTTATACTGCAAAAACTAAACAAATCAAGTTCACTAATTTGTTTTTTAAATTATTTTATTATTTGGGTTAAAAATTAATTGTATTTATGGATGATAGGATACCTATAATATGTTTTATAACACCACTAATCGAGGAAAACATCGGAAAAAATAAAATTTTATACAAAAATGTTGACTAGAAGACACTTTCACTGAACTGGTTCAACAACTGAAACAGTCAATGGTTTAGACCTCCTACTCTTCAGATAATATCGACTAAATGAATATTTAACAAAAGTCTTCTCATTAAAAGGCCATTTAAATACGTTTTTGAATAGAGATGAATGAAGGGAAAGACCCTTGAATGAAAGACCCGTTATGGTGTAAGGAAATAAAGGTTTTATTTTCATTTTTTATTAGTACGACTATAAAAAAAAAATTTTTTCAGCGTAGGT
>JAGWEN010001774.1:0-13591 GCA_018703685.1 Orius laevigatus | reverse complement strand
GTGTAGATATCAGGTTTTGCCCTGTAATTGGAACGAAATTTCAATTTCATTTTGATGGGAAGACTTGCCAATAAGGAAATAAACGATTATGTTTCTATTAAATTAGTATAATTGGCTAAAAACGGTCCAAAACTTCAATAACTGTCTTTAAATGTGCCTAAGTTGTGTAAAAACGGTCTGAAACTATCTAGAACTTCAAAAAACGGGCTTGAACTTCAATAACTGTATAAACACTGTCTTTAAATGGGCCCAAATTGTGTAAAAACGGTCCAAAACTTCAAAAACTGTTGTAAAAAAGGTCCAAAACATCAATAACTGTATAAAAACGGTCCAAAACTTCAATAACTGTAAAAAAACGGTCCAAAACTTCAAAAACTGTAGTAAAAAAGGTCCAAAACTTCAATGACTGTATAAGAACGGTCCAAAACTTCACTAACTGCATAAAAACGGTCCAAAACTTCAATAACTGTATAAACACTGTCTTTAAATGGGCCAAAGTTGTGTAAAAACGGTTCAAAACATCAAAAACTGTTGTAAAAAAGGTCCAAAACTTCAATAACTGTATAAAAACTGTCCAAAACTTCACTAACTGCATAAAAACTGTACAAAACTTCAATAACTGTATAAAAACGGTCCAAAACTTCAATAACAAACTGTCTTCAAATGTGCTAAAGTTGTGTAAAAACGTCCAAAACTTCAAAAACTGTTGTAAAAAAGGTCCAAAACTTCACTAACTGCATAAAAACGGTCCAAACTTCAATAAAAAAACTGTCTTCAAATGTGCCAAAATTGTGTAAAAACCGTCCAAAACTTCAAGAACTGTATAAACACTGTCTTTAGATGGACACAAATTGTGTAAAAACGGTCCAAAACATTAAAAACTGTTCTAAAAAAAGGTCCAAAACTTCAATAACTGTATAAAAACGGTCCAAAACTTCACTAACTGCATAAAAACGGTCCAAAACTTCAATAACTGTATAAAAACTGTCTTTAAATGGGCCAAAGTTGTGTAAAAACGGTTCAAAACATCAAAAACTGTTGTTAAAAAGGTCCAAAACTTCAATAACTGTATAAAAACTGTCCAAAACTTTACTAACTGCATAAAAACTGTACAAAACTTCAATAACTGTATAAAAACGGTCCAAAACTTCAATAACAAACTGTCTTCAAATGTGCTAAAGTTGTGTAAAAACGTCCAAAACTTCAAAAACTGTTGTAAAAAAGGTCCAAAACTTCACTAACTGCATAAAAACGGTCCAAAACTTCAATAAATGTACAAAAACTTTCTTTAAATGTGCCCAAACTGTGTAAAAATGGTCCAAAACTATCTTCAAAAAATTTCTAAATTTTCTTAAAAACCTCCAAAAACTGCCTCCTACCTCCTTTTGCACTATTTCTCCCCACGGCTTCTCCTTGAACCCTAAAATCGCTGGATATACGGTAATTTAATAAAAGTAGTGAGAAAAGGCGTTAAAATTTTTTTGTTGAAAGTAAAGTAAGGAATTTAGTTGTTCGAAAGGGGAATAAGGGGGTGCTAATTGGCTTTTTTGAAAAGCGGAAAACCGCCTTTTCTTATCCCTCTCTCTCTTTTTTTTTTCTCTCTCGCTCGTCTTTCCAACCCTCTGGCTCTTCGGAAACGGTCTGTGGTAATTTAAACCGGAATGGGGTTTCAAACCTATCGAGCCCTGTTTCCCCCCCACCCCCTTTCCCGCCCCCACCACCACCCACCACCCCACCACATCATGATGTCCCTCCCGCTACAACAGACAGAACCCTTTTTTTAATTCATTCGTTTAAAAAAAAGGACTTTTTTTCACACGACTACTATTTAATTTTTTCGTAATTATTTCTCTTTTGGTACAAGAGTCTAGAGGAAGGTTTGGGAGGGTCAAATTGATAGGTGATGTGGGGGAGGGTAGTGGTCAGAGAGCCAACATTTCGAGAAAGTTCAAATTTTGATGTTTCTTCCTTTATAAAAGTACCAAATATTTGGACATATTTACACAAAACATGAAATTATTTGGAGTGAAAAAAAAAATTCTTTGTCTGGAAATATGACCTGGAAGGGCACTCGATCGAAATAATCGGAGAAAAGACAGATTTCCCTCTCCTTGTTAAAACCAAGCGAAAAGTTTTCAAGATAAGAAGAAAAATTGTCTCAAAGAAAAAAAAAAAAAAAAAAATGTTCGTCTCCATTATTGACTAATCAAAAAAGAAAAAAAACTTGTAAGCCAATCGTGTTTTATAAAATTGCCTACTTTTTTCTTTAAAATGTAGGAACGCGGCGAAACAAAGCTTCAGTGGGAAAAAATCGTTGAATTCATAAATTCCAAGTCTATAGGGCTGCTACTTTAATATACATGATTTTCACCCAAGCGGACAAAAGGTGAACTAAAAGTTAAAAAATCAGCGCCATCTATTGGATGAAGTATGCGAAAACCTTTGGGTTTAATACACACTTAAAATATAATTTAAAATTTCAATAATATATTATTTTAAAAATAAAATAAACGCTTTCTGTTATCGTAGAGGCATAAAACATGTTCGCCTACTAAATAAACCAAGACGCTCTTAAAACAGTCCCGAGTGGGCTAAAAGAGATAAGCGGGAATAAACGCTTAAATTCAAGTAATTTTATGTCCCATTTTAACCACTATAAAAGGCATTTTGATCACGTTTTTCGTGTGGAAAAAAATCATCATTTTGTAATTTAAAAAAAGTCTTATAATTCGTGATCCCCAGGACGCCCTGATCACGAATATATAGGTCTCTTCCGGAGCCTCCGTCGCACCGACCGCAATAGCTTCCTTTCTTTTGGAAATCGCCTAAAATGAAATTATCTTTTACTTGTCAAATCTCATTGTAGCTACGTAATAACTAAAGATTTGATCATGTTTTCCGTGTTATGGGAAGAAAAAAAAAGTTTTTAATTAAATACAAGTTTTTGCCGTCATGGAAAATTCATCGAGTTTTGAAATTAAGGCCCTGGCTCCAAATTAGAGGGGGGAAAGTCCTTTTTTCCCTCTTCTTTTACGACAAGTTCTACACACTTCTCAAACGGAAAGGGAGACGCAATTATAAGTGAAGGGTGGGGGGGTGGTGGAGGGTGGGGGAGGGTTAGGAAAAGAAAAAGTGGGCTCGGTGGTCCTGTGATGAGGGCTGGGATGGGGAAAAGGCCGGATTGAAAAAGTAAAGCCAAAACTTTCTCTCTTAAGACACCCTGATAAATCTTTTTCGAATCAATTGTTATTAGTTTTTATTATTGTCAAATAAGGTTTAGAACAGCCTTTATAAGTGTAAGAAGATTATTTTAACTTTAGGGTGTGGAATGGAGTAGAACCCTTGCCTCCCTAGACTCCTCCCTACACTCCTTACACCCTCCTCCCTACCCTCCTTACACCCTCCTCCCTCTCCTCCTATCACCCTCCTCCCTACCCTCCTTACACCCTCCTCCCTACCCTCCTTCTTACACCCTCCTCCCTACCCTCCTCCTTACACCCTCCTCCCTACCCTCCTCCTTACACCCTCATCCCTACCCTCCTCCTTACACCCTCCTCCCTACCCACCTTCTTACACCCTCCTCCCTACCCTCCTTCTTACACCCTCCTCCCTACCCTCCTCCTTACACCCTCTTCCCTACCCTCCTCCTTACACCCTCCTCCCTACCCTCCTCCCTACCCTCCTCCCTACCCTCCTCCCTACCCTCCTCCCTACCCTCTCCCTACCCTCCTCCCTACCCTCCTCCCTACCCTCCTCCCTACCCTCCTCCCTACCCTCCTCCTTACACCCTCATCCCTACCCTCCTTACACCTTCCTCCCTACCCTCCTTCTTACACCCTCCTCCCTATCCTCCTTACACCCTCATCCCTACCCTCCTCCTTACACCCTCCTCCCTACCCTCCTCCTTACACCCTCCTCCCTACCCTCCTCTTTACACCCTCCTCCCTACCCTCCTCTTACACCCTCCTCCCTACCCTCCTCTTTACACCCTCCTCCCTACCCTCCTCCTTACACCCTCCTCCCTACCCTCCTCCTTACACCCTCCTCCCTACCCTCCTCCTTACACCCTCCTCCCTACCCTCCTCCTTACACCCTCCTCCCTACCCTCCTCCTTACACCCTCCTCCCTACCCTCCTCCTTACACCCTCCTCCCTACCCTCCTCCTTACACCCTCCTCCCTACCCTCCTCCTTACACCCTCCTCCCTACCCTCCTCCTCACACCCTCCTCCCTACCCTCCTCCTTACACCCTCCTCCCTACCCTCCTCCTTACACCCTCCTCCCTACCCTCCTCTTACACCCTCCTCCCTACCCTCCCTCCTCCTACACCCTCCCTACCTTCCTTACACCCTCCTCCCTACCCTCCCTACCTTCCTTACACCCTCCTCCCTACCCTCCTACCCTCCTCTACCCTTACACCCTCCTCCCTACCCTCCTCCCTACCCTCCTCCTTACACCCTCCTCCCTACCCTCCTCCTTACACCCTCCTCCCTACCCTCCTCCTTACACCCTCCTCCCTACCCTCCTCCTTACACCCTCCTCCCTACCCTCCTCCTTACACCCTCCTCCCTACCCTCCTCCTTACACCCTCCTCCCTACTCTCCTCCTTACACCCTCCTCCCTACCCTCCTCCTCATACCCTCCTCCCTACCCTCTTCCTCACACCCTCCTCCCTACCCTCCTCCTTACACCCTCCTCCCTACCCTCCTCCTTACACCCTCCTCCCTACCCTCCTTCTTACACCATCCTCCCTACCCTCCCTACCTTCCTTACACCCTCCCTACCTTCCTTACACCCTCCTCCCTACCCTCCCTACCTTCCTTACACCCTCCTCCCTACCCACCCTACCTTCCTTACACCCTCTTCTCTACCCTCCCTACACCCTCCTCCCTACCCTCCCCTCCCTACCCTCCGTACCTTCCTCCCTAACCTCCTCCCTACCCTACTTTTACCCTCCTCCCCACCCTCCCTACCCTCAACATCCATTCCATTTATCAACTTTCTGATTTTCCTTTCTTTTCCAACAAAATTTCTTTTTCCAACAATCGAATATTATGATTTTTTTAAAAAAAGGGTAAATCATCAAATGTAAATTAGTAAGGTTAATTGGTACTTTACGTTGATAAATTGGATTCTGCGGTTCTCGAGGGTTCTCGGACTAAATTAATTTGACCACTTTCTCCCTTTTTAGAATAACGAAGTCAAGAATCGGCGGAAGTTTTACATGGGAGGAAAAAAAAGGAGAAATTCCCTTAAAAACACAAAGGGACGAAATTGTGTAAGATTGAAGAATAATTTATTTCCTAGTCGAATTTCAGTTTCGGAAAAGAAAACCTCAACCCCTTTCGTTTTCCCTTTTTTCCCTTTTCCCTGTTATTAGACTCCACTCTTTCAACCCATACACGACCCTTGAAAGCAAACAAATCTATAGGAAACCCTCTCCTCCCCCCTTACGACAATTGAATGGCAAATTCAATCTTTTTTTTCTCCAAAAAGATAGACAATAGTAAATACTTTTTTATATTTTTTCTCTCTCCCTGCCTCCCCTATCTCTGCCTCTCCCACTTTCCCCCCACCTCCCAACACTTTTTTGTTTTGTTTTTTGCTTTTTATAGACTAACAATTTTTTCTCCCTGTCTTCTTGAAGTATTTCATGATCCTGGATTTACTCGAAAGGTACAAATGAAATGTTTAATAATTCAGAAAAGCAATTTTTCACGTCTGATTTATTGTTGTTGATGAAAAACCTCGTGAGGTGCGAAGAATGAACAAAACTGGAAGGTATCAAGAAAGATGGGGGCTTGTTCAATGAATCACTTTGTTGGATGACCCGGAAGGGGATAAAATACTCGATTTTAATTTCTCCCACGCCCCCTCCTAACTCAATTTTACGAATCCGCACTTGTCATACGTCACGAGGCCAATTCCCTTAGGAATTTATAAACATTAGATTCGAGATTGGCTTTTCGACTCCCCTATATCTATGGTGAAAAGTGTCTTATTTTTGTTGCAGACCAATAACTGCGTTCCGTGCCAGAAAGTGGACGAGTCGACCCTTCTGTATCCGCCGGTTTTGGACCTTCAGGGAGCGCTTCCGCTTCATTTGGCCGGAGAGTGGGTCTCGACTAGATGCGAGACGAGGCAAAACGGTCTCTTCCTCAGAAGAAGATTCAGAGTTTCTGGTAAGTTGCTATAGTATAAAAACCATGTAATTTCGTTGGAATACCGTCTCTTCCCAACATTCCACCACCTTCCTGCACCTCCCTCTACCCCTTCACCTCCCACGAATCAGTGCTTCCCTCTGCCTCGCCATGCCTCTCCCTGCCTCTCCTGGCTCTCCCTTCCTCCCCCTGCCTCTCCTGGCTTTCCCTGCCTCGCCATGCCTCTCCCTGCCTCGCCATGCCTCTCCCTGCCTCGCCATGCCTCTCCCTGCCTCGCCATGCCACCCTCTGCCTCGCCATGCCTCTCCCTGCCTCGTCATGCCACCCTCTGCCTCGTCATGCCACCCTCTGCCTCTCCCTGCCTCGCCATGCCACCCTCTACCTCTCCATTCCTCGCCATGCCTCCCTCTGCCTCGTCACGCCTCCCTCTGCCTCTCCATGCCTCACTTTGCCTCTCCATGCCTCACTTTGCCTCTCCATGCCTCCCTCTGAATCTCCATGCCACCCTCTGCCTCTCCATGCCACCCTCTGCCTCTCCATGCCACCCTCTGCCTATCCCTGCCTCGCCATGCCTCCCTCTACCTCTCCCATGCCTCGTCATTCCTAACTCTGCCTCTCCATGCCACCCTCTGCCTATCCCTGCCTCGTCATGCCACCCTCTGCTTCTCCCTGCCTAGCCATGCCACCCTCTACCTCTCCATTCCTCGCCATGCCTCCCTCTGCCTCGTCACGCCTCCCTCTGCCTCTCCATGCCTCCCTTTGCCTCTCCATGCCTCCCACTGAATCTCCATGCCACCCTCTGCCTCTCCATGCCACCCTCTGCCTATCCCTGCCTCGCCATGCCTCCCTCTACCTCTCCCATGCCTCGTCATTCCTAACTCTGCCTCTCCATGCCACCCTCTGCCTATCCCTGCCTCGTCATGCCACCCTCTGCTTCTCCCTGCCTAGCCATGCCACCCTCTACCTCTCCATTCCTCGCCATGCCTCCCTCTGCCTCGTCACGCCTCCCTCTGCCTCTCCATGCCTCCCTTTGCCTCTCCATGCCTCCCTCTGAATCTCCATGCCACCCTCTGCCTCTCCATGCCACCCTCTGCCTATCCCTGCCTCGCCATGCCTCCCTCTACCTCTCCCATGCCTCGTCATGCCTCCCTCCGCCTCTCCATGCCACCCTCTGCCTCTCCATGCCACCCTCTGCCTATCCCTGCCTCGCCATACCTCGTCATGCCTAACTCTGCCTCTCCATGCCACCTTCTTTCTCTCCATGCTACCCTCTTTCTCCCCATGCCACCCTCTGCCTCTCCCTGCCTCTCCTGGCTCTCCCTTCCTCCCCCTGCCTCTCCTGGCTTTCCCTGCCTCGCCATGCCTCTCCCTGCCTCTCCCCACCTCATCATGCCACCCTCTGCCTCGCCATGCCTCTCCCTGCCTCGTCATGCCACCCTCTGCCTCTCCCTGCCTCGCCATGCCACCCGCTACCTCTCCATTCCTCGCCATGCCTCCCTCTGCCTCTCCATGCCTCCCTCTGCCTCGTCACGCCTCCCTCTGCCTCTCCATGCGTCCCTCTGCCTCTCCATGCGTCCCTCTGCCTCTCCATGCGTCCCCCTGCCTCTCCATGCGTCCCTCTGCCTCTCCATGCCTCCCTCTGCCTCTCCTTGCCTCCTTCTACCTCTTCCCTGCCTCATCACGCCTCCCTCTGCCTCTCCATGCGTCCCTCTGCCTCTCCACGCCTCCCTCTGCCTCTCCTTGCATCGCCATACCTCCCTCTGCCTCTCCCCACCCCTGTCACCATTTATAATATTTCTTAAATGGTAGTTTTGTTTCAGGAAAATCCTGGCATGCTGAATTTTGGTTTTACTCGGAACCAAAATGCCAGTCGCCCACACTGCTAGCAGCGGCTGAAGGTACGTTCCTCTTGGCCAAAGATGTCATTTCCAAAGTCCACGGCGCCGTCGACTACGACTTTGGCGTCGAACGAGCCCTACTAACCGTATTCGAAAAAGGCCTCGCGGAGAGCCTTCAAGACGACGGGACTTGCGGACCCCCCGGCCCCTGGCAAGTGGGAGTCGCCCGGGACCTCACGCCCTCCAACGGATGCGCCGCCCTCGGCGTCAAACTTCCGACCACCGAATACGAGCTCGTTCGCATCGAAGCGGACAACTCAGGAAACTCGCTGCTTTTCCTAGGACAATCCGAAGAGAAGAAATCATCATCGAAAGAACGGCCAACCCATTTTCAACCTCCTCTCCTTCAATGCGCTTCTCCCGAATTCCCCCTAACGCATTTCCTCAACAGCTATAACGATTCATCGAAAAACTCAGCCGACATCCTCATCTTTCTTCTCATACTGCGATTCCTTCGATAGCTACTCAACACTCATCAAAATTGAACATTTCCTTTCAACCCATCTTGTCCCATGATACGCCATTTTGGATGCATAATTTGATGTAGCACCACAAACTTTTAAATTCTCTTCCATTCATGTTATCATTGCCAAAAAGGTTAGAATCTCTGTCATGGCATCGATGATACCCAAATGCCACGGATGCATAAATGATTCCTAGATGATATCGATGCATCAGTGGTAACACTATACCCAAAAGGATGCATCGATGATACCCAGAAGCCCTCGGTGCTTTGATACTGGGGAACCCATTCATACAAACTATCCAAAAAACATTCATTCCTCACTAGCAATTGACCTGCCTTGACAATCCATGAAATAGTCTGCCCTAAGAGCTTGCATTAGCAATCAGGTTATTATTCCTTGCAATGGATGCATCGATGGAATGATAGCTATATAGGCTATGAATCAACATCCTGACTAACAATTGGACACCGTTTGATCTTGGCAACCTATGTAACATTCTGCATAAAGAGCTTGCATTCCCAATCAGTCTATTGTTAATTGGAATGGATGTATCAATGGAATGATAGGAATATAGGCTAAGAATCATCACCCTGACTATCAATTGGCCACCAGGTTAACCCATGAAACAGTCTGCCTGAAGAACTTGCATTCCCAATCAGGCTATTGTTCCTTGGAATGGATGCATCAATGGAATGATAGGAATATAGGCTAAGAATCATCACCCTGACCATCAATAGGCCATCTTTTGACGTTGACAACCCATGAAACATTATGCCTGAAGAGCTTGCATTTCCAATCAGGCTATTGTTCCTTGGAATGGATGCATCAATGGAGTGATAGGAAAATAGGCGATATAGACTATCAATTGGCCACCGTTTGACCTTGACAGCCCATGATACAGTCTGCCTTTAGAGCTCGCATTCCCGAATAGAATGACAGGAATATAGTTCTTCTTCACGCCATTCATATATCTCCATAGAACCCTCTCCATGCCAAAACATTCCGACATTTTATTGCGGACTAGAGAAAAGGCCCTCTCCGTCTCATCATTCATACCGCTCCCCCGTCCTCCATACATCACAAAAACTTATCAGGCTAAGTAAACAGGGACATTCCCTCCCTCCCCCCCTTTTCTAGGGCCAACGACTAAATTTAAGGTGAGAATTGTGTACGCGAATATACGACTCCCACATAAAGCCACACCCAACTCTATTCTCATCCACCTTCAAAATAGAATAAATTCCATATAAAAATAAATGACCCGAACACCCAGATAAGATATCTCCTTTTCTTCATTTTTATTCAACTCTACCCTGAAATTCCAAATAAAATGTCACTTTTCGACAATTAGCTCCAAGAGAAATCCTCTTGACGTTTTTCATTTTCAAAAAGGCTCCCTTTAAATTAATTGGATTAAAATTAAACTGTCAAAAGCTTATCTTTTCTAAAAACTTAATTTTTTTTATGTACATAATGTATAATATTGTAAATATTTATTTTTTAAATTAAGAGTTCGGATATTCGCTTTTTTTCCCCCTCGAAAGACCGACTCAGGAGTCAAGCCCAGTGATTTGTATATAAATTAGTATGTAAGGTTGAAAAATACCAGATTTTATTGTTAAAAATAAATGTTTATATGTGTATTTCTTTTTTTAGATGACCTTTTTATGGAGTTAATTTGACTCTAATTCGGTTAATTTCGTTTGATGCCTTTGAGGACTTTTTTTGGGATGTCCAGGTGCCCGCACGAGAGAAGATGAATGGGAGGGAAGGACTAAACCGCTTCAAACTCCCAACAAAGGGAGGGGAAAGGGGATGGAAAATGGAGATTTTCGCCCACTCCGTTGACGTAGATAGATATACTTATATGATACTATATAGAATAATTAGGTTTTAAACTAACACATAAAAAGAGGACAAATAGAAAAAAATACCGGATATTTCGACTGGTTCGTCGTTTTCAGCGGAGCTCAGAGAATGAGCCAGTCTTCTCCCTTCCCTCAGTGTCGAAGCGGGTCTCGTGGATGGAGAGGGGTTTTCGGTTTAACGGACAATCGAACGTTCTAGGTCTAACGGTTTTGCCTCGCTCTGACCGTTGGGGAGGAGTGGGGAGAAGTAGGAAGGGAAGAGAAAAAATAAATAAATAAATGAAAAATAAATAAGAAAATAAATAGAATCAAATAAATCACAAATAAATAAAATAAATAAAAAATAATAAATAAAAAACATACAATAAATAAACACATAAATAAATAAAATAATATCCCAAAAAATAAATATAAAAAGGCTAAATGAATAAATGGTGTGCAGTGTGGTGTGCGTATGTGTCGTGGGTGTGCGTGAGTGTCGTAATTAATTTGTCTTTTTCTTCATTGAGCGCCGGCGCGGTTGTGTGCCTTGAGAACCCTCAATGTACGCCGCCGCTCAAGTACCCCACTGTCTCTTGCTACCTTCGAGGTGTCTGGTGGTAGGACATACCTTTACGATTGGGTTCTGAAGCATTCGTCGAATGTTCACAAACCCATGGGAGCGGGTATGTACGGCACCCGGTAGGGCTATTCATATGGTTTGTGGGCAGATGGAGTCTCTATGTCCGGCCACCCTTATGGAAAGAGAGTCCATAGTTTCTCCGATGTAAAAAGCCACTCCCATTCGTTTGAATTTGAGGTTAATAAATGTGTGGACGGAAAACGCAATTGGAGGACCGAAGCAATGTGATAGGTGTTGGGGTATTAGGCGGGGTGATGGACTGCAGGACAAGGGACTATGATTTACAAGTTTTGCATGGAGGGTCTCGTCATATCCCCGCAAGTGTGGGTACCGGCGAGGGGAACCTCGGTCGGGAGGACGGTTGGTTAAAAAGTTTTTGAAGGTTGGCGGTAGTCGTTGTAAATTAAGGAGGGGTTTGAAAAGCACGGTCCTCGTTAAGCTGTTTGAGGAAAGGATCGGAGAATAATTCTTTAATGACCGTTTAGTTTTTCATCGGGAAAAGTCATGTGCTCAATACGTGGTTGTGGCTAGGAGTTCGACGTTCGGATTCTTATTTTCGGTTAGAAATGAAGCGGACAGCAGGTAAGGAATTCGTTTTTGTAGGAGTTCCAGGTGAGTAATCCAACGGGTTTTATAGAGCATTTCGCCGACGATAATATCAATGTATTTGGTTTGTTAATTCAGGGGTTTAAGCAAAGACGATGCGCTCCTGATGGATAGGGAAAAAAAGGGATCGACCGAACTTATTGCTCGGTGAGGGATGGCCAAAACTCGAATCGAAAATGCAGAACTGTTGTTTGTTGTAGATTTTATGTGGATGGAGTGTTTGAAATTGTGGTTAGCTATCGAGGGTTAAATCAACGTCAAGGAAAAAGGTGGATCAGGGAGGATGGCATGCATCAAAGGTGAATTTTACAGAAAAGGACGAATTAAGGAGGGCCATAAATTCTCTTCAAGACTTACTCGCACGAACTGCCAAAATGAACGAACCCGTCGTCCAGATGCTACTCGTTTCCAAAAGAGGGGTTTTCCTGGATGGCATTTCCGACCGCCCCCCCGACCCCCAACCCGCCCACCCCAACTCCCCCCCCCTAGTCCATCAGCACTCACCCCCCCCCCCCCCCCTCCCCCCCCTCCTTGCTCCCCATGAACAGCGTTGGTCGGTTATCGAGGGGGACATCTTGTACCCACAATCGCGCTTAAATAGCCCCCTTCTCTGGATGATACAATTGTTCGGGGAAAGGCGAAGGACGTTGTTGGTGAGGGAGAATTCGGCTTGAGGCTGACGAGGCAAGTTCGTGATGTGGGGTGTACCGGGGGGCAGGGACGCGAGGGATGTAGGACAATGAGAGAGGCCTACGAGGCCTATCCTCATGCGGGATGTTTCGTGTTAACGAGAGTATGAACGACACAAAGGTGGCAACATCAATAAAATAGGAAAGTCTTCGTCTGGGTGGCGGGAAATTGAAAATCATTCCTTGAGCATTTGCAAGAAATGAAAGCTTGTCCTCTTACCGTAATGAAGGAAGAAGGCGAGAGTTACGATAGGTTGTAAGAAGAAATCAAACAAAAGATGAGATCCTTTCCGGCTGGTGCACCCAATTTTGATGGGAATTGCAATGGGTCTGTGGCCTGCCCCGCGGAATTAAACTGGGGTCGACATTTTCTACTATTTCGAATTGTCGGATTTCTTCGCGGATTTCAGATTAGAGCAGTCGGGATAGGCAGGCAGGCTCCAGGACAAGACGGAGCGGCTTTAAAATTTCAATGTCTTTAGGCTGGTGAGAGTTCCACAGAGGAAGCGTTAGTGATGTAAGAATTTGCGATAATTTTCTTTTGGATCTGAAGCGTATTGGGGTAGACTGTAAGGTGCGAGTGCTAGAAAATTGGGTATCGTTCAAGTTGTCTGAGGGCCCTTCGTTCATTGTATATGGGCAGTGTCCATCACAACAGTGGTGGCAAACCTTTGTCAGCGGGTAGAATTTCCTTTATGTTGCTGTCTCCTGCTACGGATAGTGAAATGAATTGGCTCTCTTTCTTGGAAAGAAAGGTTGGGCGCTGGTTTAAGAGAGTTTAACAAAATCGGGAATGCGTGGTTTTGAATTAAAGAGGTGGACAGAAAAATTTCGACTGGATGATTATGATGGAGAAGTGTGGCACGGTTGTCACCTGAACGTCGGAGTAAGGGCAAGAGGGGGCGAGAAGAGGGTTGTTAAGAGAGGATGTATGGTTTTGGGCCGAGAAGTTGTTTGTGTGAGTCAGAATTTTCATGACAAAAAACGACTTTACATTGAGAGAGTGAGGCGACAAAAAAAGCTTGGAGATGTACTGTATGAAACGGACAACCCAGTGATCAAAAATTTTGGGAGTGGGCGTCCGCGAAAAGGTGAGGACGTTGGATGAGTAGTACAGGACATTTCGACAGGGGAGAGATCGGGCGACATGGGAAATGGTGGGTTTGATGATGACGTGGTCGGTAGGAAAGGGGATAGGGGGAAGCCGTGGCTGCGGTATCGGGTATTTTGGACGGTTCGTGGTTGCCGCGCTTCGGAAAAAATGAAATGAGGACAGATGGT